>SCDS01000064.1:23282-121943 GCA_004149465.1 Drosophila nigromelanica | reverse complement strand
TAGCTGTAAGACTGTGGAAGATGTAATTTTAGATTTTCTCGATTTGCGGGGGTGGAATATCTGGGGTCGTTCTACTAGGCAGGGCATTTTGTGACTCCAGCATTTGTGAAAATATTTATCTTCTATCGATTTCCGAATTTTGTGTTTTGTTCGATTTGCCACTCCCCAGTGGGCGCACTTCAAAATCCTTAACACTTTACCTGACGCGGGTACACACGAGTACATATTCGCAATTTGAAATCTGTAGCTTTAAGGCTGACATGTTGCATCGATTCTTTTACAATTCGTGCACGACCGAATAACCACCGCCAATTGATTGAAATTGCTCTGAGCAATACGTATCCGTATTGTGCGTACTCCAATGATTTGGTTTCGTATCAGGAAATTGCAGAATACCGCCACTGCATTTATGCGAGCGGCCAACAGGAAACGGGAAGAAGTTAATTTATGATGCATTTGTCGGGGTCCCAACCGATTCAACATCAAGTAAAACAGAACACACATACAAACAAAAATCCGAACATTTTCCGAGTTCCTCCATATGTGCATGTGTGCGGGGAAAATGCATCACAACAAAAAAATTTGCATAAGCTGCAAACGCAGCGCAAATTGATGGCAAACAATTACCAAAACCCAACTGCTAAGAGATAGATGAAATATAGAACGAGCGACAGATGAGTGAATGCTATGTGACGGGCAACAAGTGCAGCTTAGCAAACAGCAGACAGGCACACATAAATGCAAAATGCACGTGCCAGATGCGACTAATCGCAATGTCCGAACCCGAAAAACCCGTTCTCCCCTCAGCCATATGATTTATAAAGTTCAGCTGTGCCCTGCGGCAGTGCAAAATGGCAAACTAAAAGAAAACGCAAGGCAAGGAATTAAATCCTGTCCAATTGTCGTACGCGCGCAGTTTGTTTGTGCTACAGTGCGTATGTGTGATGTGTGTGTTTTGAGTAATCTAAGCAAATGAACTGCAACACGAGATGCCAATAAAAAAACGAGTGTGGTTCAAATCGCAACTCCACACTATGAAAAAAAAAAACAGAATGCAAAACAGAAAATGCAGAAAGGAACAAATTATGTCGCAAGTTCAATTTCAATGATTTGTTGGTATGGTGTTGACCTCTTATATCCGGGCCACTGAATTCGTGATAGTATCAGAGGTAGATAAAATATGATTGCAATTTCATATAAACAAAAACATATATATTTCATATATATAAATGCGTGATGGCAATTGGCAATAACGGTATTTTAGAAAATTCGAATCCCAAGCTCGGAAAATGGGGAAAACTGTTGTATGTTAACTTTTCTGGTATTCATCCGAACTCACTGTCGAAGATCTACTGAAAATTCAACAGCTGTGCATGCAAGTTATTTGAAAAATTCAATCATCTGGATGCAAAATGAGTAGTCAAAGTTGTATAGACGAAAGTTTTCGCTTCAAACTCAATTTCAAAGCTTCACATGAAAGAAGTATAAACGTTGCAGTCCGGTGTTACCGACTGCGTTATACTCGTTCACGGTCGACCATTGTCATTACATATTCTTTAAAATATTCATTACCGTGTTCTGATTTAGCGTAACAAACTCAAAACCAAAAATTAATTTGCAGACAAAAACTAAAAGCTTATTTAAACTTAGTTTTAATTCAAACATGAGTGTCACAAAAAAAAAAAAAAATTAAAACAAATTATTTCACAAATAAAACCCAAGTAAATATATATAATTTTTTATGAGTTTTAAATATTTTACAACTTTGAGAATAAAGTTCTGTTCCAAAAAAAAGTTCACCTTCACCGTATTTGAACAACGTTTGTACATAAATACAAAGTATTTGCTTTTGTTGCTAAATGCGTTCATTTTATTTAATGCATTTGTTTTGTGCATTTGTTTTGCAGTTTGCGTTTTGCTCTCACGGATCATGTCAGCTGCGCTTTCGACGCAGACGCTGCAGCGAGCGTAAGCGTGTACGTTGACGTTTGCGTTAACGTTTACGTTCCCATTCGTATTCGCATTCGCATTCGCATTCTCGTTGGCGTCCAGCTTCGGCGTTGGCCGCGTCGCCGATGCGTCGGTGCGTCGACCGGGTTTGGGAGAGGGTTCGTGCGTTCAGTTCGGTTTTCGACTCGAGACTCGACGCAACGGCAAACCCAACGCGCGTTTTTGAATTCTTAAAAAATTAGTTCTGTAAAATTGCATTCAATCGGAATACCAAAATTTGAATAATTGTATCTGAATCCGTGAAAAATGAAATAAATATTTTTTGAATTTTTTAATGCGCAATCATAAAAATAATGTAATAAATACTAATACAAAAAGAAAGCAAACAATTGAAAATGTGTGTAAAAGAAATTTAAAAAAGGCGATTTTATAAATAGCCAACAATGTGTTGCCAACAAGAAAGTGAAATTGAAAATAATAGAAATACAAATCGACAAGTGCTTTTGAGTTCTTATCTGTGGGCACGTACTTGACATAAATGCTGTTCATACAAACAAAACATATATATTTTTATCTTCTCGAAGACATTTTCACACTTTGTTAAACAATTCTATTTGAAGCTGCATTATTCTACGAAATCGACGTGTTCGTTATAAAATTGCCCAACTGGCGCCGTATTTTTAAAGCAATTAACACTTGGCACCAGCATCCTTTAATTAAAACGTTGTTGAATATTAATTCTTTAAAGTTCATTGTTCGGATTTGTATTGATCATATACCAATATTATGATCACAAATCAATTTGCAAACATTTAATAATATCACCAAATATTTGCAATACATTTACGGTATCTTTTTATTTGTTATGCCGTTTTTCCCAAAATCATCGACTATAATTCAAGTGCGAAAAAAAATTGTAATTTTTTTGAAGCTATTTCTGCCATTTATTTCTGATCATAAATTGTGTGCATTTAACAATGATTTATACCAAGTTCGGATTTTATGAATCTATAATACATTTTTGTGTTTGTTCAGTCAAAACACAATAATTGATTTAATTCAATTTTTCATTTTTCTAATAGCCACTTTTATTTTTGCAAAACCCAAAATTGTTTAGCCAAGCATGTTGCAAAAGTACTCCAATATAAAACTTGTTTGCTATCATAAATTTAGTATTATTATCCACTTTTATTTCATTGAAATTCTGTTTCGTTTGCTTCCAGTTTCTAAATATGTATGTATGAGTAGTCATCATATATTGCAAACTAATTGGTTTCTAATTAAATTATGAAGCTTTTTTTCGACGCCTATTCTGAAAACTAGGGAAATCAATTCAGATAAATTCTAGCCCAAATAACTCAGTTGGCGCCGCTTTGTCTCGACGGCTTTTCAGACGCGTTGTACTTGAAAATTTGTATTTATTTACGTATATATTAATTCTGAGCTTTTATATAAGGCATCGCTGTTATTGTTGATGCCGGCGCCGCTAGCCAGCTTTTCTATGTTTCACTCTAATTTATCACTCATATTGCAACACAACTGGATTTTTAATACATGTGAAGCGGCCAATGGCATATGAACTGTTCGTAATCCACGTTTTATCAGTTGCATTTGTAAAATCACGTTTTCAGTTCAATCAGTTACACTGTGTCAATTAGAAAAGACTTAACTACCTGTTTCATTTAAAAATAAAATAAATATATCCATCTTAGGAATCTTTATTTAAATCTCCATTTAAATCTGGTTAACTTTTTACCAAACACATACATCCGATAAAACTCATTGGATTTCAGATTCTTTCAACTTGTTTGTGTAAATATTATGGTAATTATTACTTTAACTTCATCTCAAAAATGTAATATTCAAGTAGATCATAATTTCATAATTTAATGTCCTAGTGTCCCTGCTCTAAAAATAGTTGTAGAAGTACTGTAAATAAGAAATCATAACTGACCCATGTTACCAATAGCCATGGGAGTAATTAAAAACCCTCAAGTTTGTTTTTATATTGTCGATAAAATTTTTTGCTTTTGTCGGGCTTGTTTACTTTAAAATAAAAGCTGTTAATGTCTGCTTGCTGTCATCAATAGTGAAAACGGAAAATAGTGGAAGCTCTGAATGGATTGGCTTAGATTCGCCGCCAACTAATAAGTAAATAAATATATCAGAGACGGTAATTAAACGCGATTTAAATAATGCAACCTATCCCAATCGTTCAGCTTAGGCAGTCAAATTCTGAGCGTTTATTTACGGATTATCTGCACATTTTTTAAATATTTTTTATTTCTAATAAATAGCTAAAATAGTGATGATAACGGTCATTGTACTCCGTATCGAGTATCCACTTCGGTTACATGAGAATTTACTCATGACTTTATTTTCTTATATCATCTCAAATAAGTTCCATCTGGTGTGCAATTAGCACACCTATTTTTTATAGTTTTTTTAATGTGCCACTTGCAAAATTCCACTAAACTTTTGTTACTTTTTGTATATTTCTTTGCTTTTGCTTTGATTACGTAACTGCGGGGACTGCGGCACTCGATATTTTCAACTACGGCTAAAAATAACACAAAATATGCAGCTCATATTTCATACAAAAAGCCAACAGCAGCGACAGCAATTTGCTGAAGTAGCGATCCCAACGAAAACAAAATATTAGCCAACAAATAATGACAATAGTAATGACTGATTAACGCTTACAAATACCTTGAAAGCTTTTCAAATACTACAACTGTATGCAGTCCAACTTTGAAATATTTTTCAATAGTAAGTACTTTCAAATTCAATAAGAAGAAAGGAAGACAAATAAACAACATTTCAAAATTATTCCAATTCATGAGTATTTTTTGTACTTCGTACATATTTGTCTTATGCCAATTGCTCATCTTTAGCTCAGATACAGTCTTCTTATGGCACGCAATTAGAGTGTACAATTAAAAACCAACTGATTTCCAAGAAATATAGTTTGAACACTCTTATTGACTACTTTGGGTCAAAAGGGGCTGGTCAATAATAATAATGAGTGCCTTAAGACAGCTTGTGCTGTGCAAGCCTAAACGTTAGGCGCTGAAAACAAATTAAGTAAACGATTAATGCTGTGTGGATTTCATTAGTCAGGCGTGTATGTGTGAATGATACACACGACTGCCTAGTTGAGCCATGATGGATCGTGAGGTGGGAATTATGTATTAAAACCTCATAATTCATATTTTTTGTGCGAACAACAATTAAAACGCAGCTCAGCTGTCAATAACTGTCTGCAGCTCTAACGGTACACAAACAAGCCAACACTAATGACTGTTGAGCATTGGCCATTAGCCAGTGGTTGCTGTTGTCCACCCGCTGTGATCGGCGATCGATCTATTAATCCACGGCACGTGTAAGCTCTTAAGATCTGTTGCGTCCCAAAAATAAATAATAAATAAAAGACAGTGGCCTGCAAAGTCCGATACCGTAAGAAATTGAACGAGTTTAAAAATATTTATAGTCATGGAAAAAATTGGCAACAATATCCAAGCAATACATTACCTCGACTTTGTCTTTCCTTATGCGGCATGGACCCATGCGAAGTTTGGGAACGAAGATATTTGACCCATATTCCGTATATGGCTCATTTCAAAAATAGACGTATGTGCTCTTTGCATTGGTAGCAGACAGCTGACAATGAATAATTATCTAGACACTTTAGATTATTAATGTAATGAGTATAACATGCCTTTGGACTGGATTTGATAACTTTATTTTGGGGACAGCTGAAATGAAAATGTATTAAAAATAAATGATTCGAGAGTAGTATATGAGTAGATATGGACCAAGATGACATGTTGATACTGATTAAACACATATATACCCATTAGATACACCTCTTATCGTTTATACCCATTTATAAGATATACAAACTTTTTAAATAGCTTAAATAGTTTTTATCTAAAAATAAAAACAGAAAGTGCAAAAATTCTCTTGAATTCAACTTCTGGAAAAAATGTAAGCATTCAGCTGCTTAAATCAAATAATTTATCATTTAATTTAATTATCTATATTGCTTCTGGACATACACACAGTTCATATGTAAAGGTCATGAGGAGTAACCCCATGTTCAACATACCAATACAAAAGCTGGGTAACAAATGTTCAAAAAACAAGCTCTTCAGACTCGATTTTCTTTATTCTGAAACGTAGCACAAAAAAATACACCAAAAATATCCAAACTCCAGTGCCGCAGGGCATCATTAAAAATCTGTAGCCAATCTTTTGTTGCAACTTTTTCTGTATATTTATTGTGTTAATACTATTGTTTGAATGCCTTAGGGCTATTTTGTTTTGTGGCTATTTTTAGCAACCGTTTTTTTTTTTTGTGACTTAACTATAGATTATCATCCACAATCATAATGTGTGAAAAGACAGATAGTTCACCATCGAAAATAATATATTGTATATATAATTTGTCAGTCAGGTTGAGGTCTTTTGTGTTTTAAGTGTCTATACCTTTCCTCATTTATCTGTTCGTCGACCAAACGTGATTTGTAGTTCAATAAACGGCTTTCGGGCAACAAGAAGCTTTCTGTCAATTCATTCTTCTCTTTGTGTTCCTTTTGGCAATTATTTACTTTGGTAATGGCCATAATATTTGTAACAGATTTCAATTATTTTCATTCGTTAATGTTGTAGCTCAGGCTAAATTTACAGATGTATTTAATGTGAATACCATTTTATATTTGACATCCACCAAACCGGGCATATTGAATTGATTAGCCACTTAAATACGTGTCAGTATTTAAAATAAGAGTCCCCAAAGCAAATAATAATAACAACATAAAAGTGAAGGTCAAAAGAATTGTAAACTCCGTACCTGGTTTATTTTTAGATCTTTTGTTTTTGAGTTTGTCAACTTCGGCTCGTAATTTATATTTTTAATACAAAGATTGTCAATATGCAAAACAGTACAAATTATTTGTGCTTTCCTTTTTTAATCAATTTCGCTTCTGCTGAAACTGATTTTAGTTCGAAATTTATTGATCTAATTTTATTAGGAGAATAAATTATTTAAATTATGCTAAATATATACAGTTATAACAAAAGTTTGCAATATAATTAAATACCACCTTAACGGGGTATACAAAAATTGTGCATTGCTAAAAACAGAAAAATGACTATATTATTTGCAAAACGCAAGTGTTTTTATGGAAATTACATTACGTGTCTTGTACCTATTTTTACATTTAAAAATAATGCATCGATTATTTAGAGTAGCAAAAATGATTTGTTTTTTGTTTTTAATGTAAAGTCAGCATCTTTTATCAGATTGAATTTGTTTATACTTTTCACACTAAAGATGTTTCAAAAAAAAAAAAAAACGATTTTATTTGTGCAAGCTTTTTTTCAATTCAAGAATACATACAAGTGCAATTTAACTCTGAATACGTCGTTGGACATCTACAAATAATTCAAACAAAAGTATTTCTTAATTAAAAATGCAACAATGCGTGACAAAAAAGATAATCCCGAAAAACAAAAATGAAATGCAAAAAAATTTAAAACAAAAGTGCGCACACAATAACGCTTATTATAACAATATATAACAATTAAAAAATTTTAATTAAGAATTGTGTGATAAATAATTGCATATTTTTGTTTTAAAGTCATCGTCTCAAGCTGTAATAAAAATGCAAAATGCAACCAATCTTTATAAATAATGAAATCGACTTCAATAAAAAAGTGTTACGCTTGTAAAACGCTCGAGTACAAAACCAATACCAAAACGAGTCATACATAAAAAACAAATCACAAGTAAATCAAACAACAACAACAAAAAAACAGGAAGAGTCGAGACTCTTTAAAAGCGAAGACAACTCACCCCGACGAGCTGTCGCAGAATGTCCTGCAACATTGTGCGGCAGCCACAAAAACAACAACTTCTACTGGAGCTGCTGCTGTTGCTGCTGCTTCTGGTGCTGGTGCCCAGTCAGAGAGCAGGCCCAGCACCGGCCTATGCCTGGTTCTACGATGTGGACAGCGATGCCGGCGTGGCCAGCATCAGTACCATATCGGACGTGCACAGCTTCAAAGTGCCGGACACGCGGAACTCACAGAAATCGCAAAGAACGCAGCTAGTGCAACAGTTCCTCAGCAGCAACGCCCACAAGGGTCATCATCATGGCCCGCATGTTGTGCGCCGTCAGCTGGTGTTCGTGGCGCTGCTGCCCTCGGTGGAGTCAGACAACAAGAACGACTGCATCATGCCCAAGGTGCTGCCCGTGCTGGAGCTGGGCATTGCACATGTGCAGCGACTGGGTTTTGTCGGAGGAGTCCACATTGATATAACACTGATATCACGTGACACATTTTGCTCCTCCACGTATGGACCACTGGGCTTCTTTGAGATCTATACGCAGTGGCCGGAGATGAATGCGATATTTGGACTGCCCTGCGAGTACGTGCTAGCGCCCATCTCCCGATACGCGGATGTATGGCAGATTCCGCTGCTCACCACCGGAGGCAATGCCGGAGAGTTCAGCAAAAAGGTGGAGAGCTACTCAACTTTAACCCGCCTAAAAGGCGCCCAAGTCAATAATCTCGGCAACATGGTTCGCGCCATTTTAAACACCTACAACTGGACGCGCACCGCCTTGATCTATCAGAACGAGAACGCCAAAATAAAGGGAAACTCGGTGTGCTTCCTGTGCCTGGCGGCAATACATGCCACCATCGAGAAGGAATCGGTTTATCAGCTCGGCTTCGATACTGCACACTGGACTAAGGCGTATATCATACGACTGCTCCGGAATGTGGCCATGCGGACAAGAAGTAAGTGTAAAGTGTAGGGTAAAAATAGAATCGCAAATTCCAGCAGTTTCTTAATGAAAGTAATATGTTTACCTAATTTTTCTGCAATTAGCCTATTTGACTATATAATCCTAATTCAATTTCAGTCTTATGGTTATAATTATTTATGTATTCTATACATACAATTCATAATAGAACTTGGCATTCGAACAATTACACTATATAATTAGCTTTTATTTATTTTTTTTTTCTCGCTCATCTGCACTCACTTATATTGGCCTTCATCCAATGTCGTGAACACTATATAAAGAGACCTTGTGTAGCTTATCCACTTGCGCTTTCATCGCATCGCGAATACCTCGAACTTTGTAACCCCTTGCACAGTTTCGCATTAAAAACGATTCCGTTAATTAGACATCGCTTGCATTTGTAAAACCCAGATCAAAGAGAGCACCAGTACATGTGCATACCCTGTAATTAAGTTAAATAAAATGGGCTGCTAAGACAACGCTATATTCATACAGCGAATACAGATTTGAATTTGGATTCTCATTATTCCGTTGCGTAAATGACTGGGTCACTTAATCTGTTGTATATTCGAATTCACATAATGTGCTTAAATCAGCATCAACCGCGTCGATCTATAGCAAGTACAGATCAAGTATATTTAATACTATATACATTCCCACCCCTCTCACTCAATGAAATTGATACATTTAATATTGATATATTTCAATGCTATCTTTATTGAACTTTATATATGTATAAAATAAGTATATTACATTTTTAAATCACTGAATATTACAACATTGCGATATTAATTAAATACAAATTATCTATTCAGTCTAAATGAGGCTTATTGTGATAAAACAAAATGTTCATAACAATAACGTAAAATTGCACATAAAACATTTTGATATTATACAAAAAAAATATATGGATGGAAAGTGTATATTAAACTCTAATAGAAATTTAGAAGTTTAAATATATTAATTGGAAGTTGTCAATGATTATAATTAACACAACAAACAATACCTAACCGCTATGCATATTTGATCTGATAGCTTTAGCCACTTAAAAAACAAAAATAAACAAACACTATGGTTGATAACCTGTCTTATAAAAAGAACGAAAGCATACAATACGAACAAATGGTTACTGAAGTAGGCCTAAGCACATAAAAAATGAATTGTGTATTTTGGACCATAAAATTCTATAAATATCGGCAGCTGGGTCAATATGTGCTTGTTTGTCGCTTGCTCTTTATTTCTGACGAATCGATCGATTAAAAGCTGAAGTTAAGCAAATATGAAGTTAAAATGAAGAGACTCTACGTAGATGAAATACTATATATAAGATCTTGAATATTCCACATCATTAATATGCACATAACATGGCATATCTTTATTTGAATATCAATAAAGATATATTTACAAAAATTATTCTGTGTTCTTAGTTGGAAAGATTGTTGCATTTTAATGGATTCATTAAAGCATAATTATGGCTTTGCAGTCGATTCAAAAGAAATGTATTCCAAGCTCGATTTGGAAAATTTGGCACATTAACAAGCCGACAAAGATCAGTTCACATCAGTTCAGGAGAGTCGCATGATATTATAAATCGATAATTATTTAAATTTTCCGTAAAGTTTTGTTTTGGTACGTTTAAAGATTTAATTAATATGCAATAAAATATTTAAGACTTTGTTGACTTGTCAATTGCTAAAGTACCTTGATCTTAAGTATTTTAATAAACCAATATAAAGTAATATCAGTTTCAGTAATCGAATAAATATATATAATACGCCACTTTATTATTAGCTTAACAAAGAGTCTTTCTGTTTATTCGACCTACGTTTTGAACTTTATTACTCGTGTAAATTAAATAAAAAAATTAAAAGTAATAAAATATGTTCTTTGTATATGCACACATAATACACGCTGATTGATATTAATCGTGTGATTTAGTATTTGTACAAAAAAATCTTTTAATTCGAACAGTAATAAATAATCTCGTATTGACTTGTTAAGTGCCTAATTTGTTATTTATAACAAAATGATTTAGCTCTTCAATCTTAAGAAATTGCAAACATTAAAGCATGTTTGTATGTCTATGACTCAATTTACAGTACAGTCGGGCATGTAATTTACATAAGCAGCAACAAGAACAACAATCGTTTATACTTTTACTCGTTTGTATAAAACATACTCATGTACTTAGGAACAAGCAAGCCAAATTCTTAAGTTTATATACATTTTAAACATATGAGCTTCGTTGCATTCAAATTTACTTTTGAGCTCTCTCTATAATTAAATCAAGTCAAACTTTTCCTATGTACTTGACATTTTTAGCAAGTAACAAATAAAAAAGTGTAACATGCGCATACCCTGTAGCTAGATAAAAGAAACTGAATCCTAGACAGCATATATAGAATAAATATAAATATATTTTAAATATATTATAAAATATTAAAATTTATTTCTCTTATTTGTAAGTATTGAACCCTTCAAAATTCATTCAGTATAAATGTAAAAAACGCTTTGTGACTTTCCTTTTTAACAAAATCTATCTTATTTATAAGTCCAACTACTTCGTTGTTATAACTAAATGTAATATTCATTACTACTTTAAATATATAAATTAATTGGCTTACTTAGTTTTATTTATTTATCTATCATTATTCAAATATTATATACATTACAGGGTGTATGCATTTTATGCATCTTTTTGATAAATACACATTTGAGTTTCTTTCTGTCTGTTGCCAAATTAGCTGGCTTTTAAATAATTAAACTAAAACACAGACTGGGGGAAATATGCAAAAGGTGACATAGGTAATTGGATGGCATAAACAACATTGCAAAATGCAAATTCTCAATGGTTGTTTTGTTATTTTTGTCTTAAATTGAGTGAATGTATAAACAGATTTGGCAGGCTGAAACTGATGTAACATTTGTGCCTGGAGTCAATCATGAAAACCCAATCAATGAGGTGTTCAATTAATTAGTTAGTTTGTTATTCTTAAGTACAATATTAAACAAACATTTTAACAAACGAATAAACTCATTTGTCAATACTCAATTTTAAATGCAAATATTTAACTAAATTTTCTTCGGTATGCGCCATATTTGCATTTTCTGGCATTCGTGCATTTCAGGCATATGGAGCGTATGCTTAATTCCAAGCATTGCCTACTGCCCCGAGGTATATTCCATATTAATGCACATCTCTGTTCAGCTTTTAATAAAAAAAAAATATATATATATACACAGGTTAACGAGGGTAGAAAATAGATGAACTAATTATTGGCATATCAAGTATAAATTTTGATTTTAATTATAAATTGAATGCCCAGCGGCATGTTTATTAATTGTTTTGAAAAGCTTGTATATCATTTTTTATTGTTTAAGAATTTATCATTTGAAATTAACATAAATATAGTAAAATTATAAATCTCTGTACTATATTGAATTTGACTAACAATCAACATTGATCCGATTACGATTTGCATATAAATATTAAAAGGCTTATTGGATCTGAAATCCTGTACATTTCTACGACGTCCCATATTTAAAACCTCATCAAACCCATACAAAATATACAAATGTCTCAAGTACTGCTTTCAAATCAAGACACAATGTTTTATAAACTACTTTATAAGTTAAAGCGCCATTGAGTCAGATCAACTATATCAAACGCTTCCAAAATATCTGCTGACGTCAAAGCAACTGACACATTTACAGTGCAAACGTCCAAATCACAACAACAATAAATAATACAAAAAAAAAGAACTTAACTACTTTTATAACAAAAAGTACAAATTTCAAATAAATTAATACATTCTTAATGACAAGAGGCCAGCATCTTAAGACTTGGGGGCTGTCTCTCGTTTTATTGTAAGCCATAGAGTAGCTCCGAAAATAGTATATTGAAGCTGTTAACTGAAATTTGCAATTTATTGTGCTCAATTTTTGTTGTTTTTATTTATTTTGTTTTGCAGTTGTCATTATGTGCGCCGATCCGCAGTCCATACGTCAAATTATGCTGACAGCCGAGGAGTTGAATATGATCGATAGCGGTGAATATGTATTCATCAACATTGAATTATTTTCGCGGTGAGTACAAGTACTACAAGTACAAAATCAATATATAAATTACTCAGCCAGCCCAAGTGGGGAGCAACAACAACAACAACAACAATAATAAAATCAACAATCACATAAACTGATCATTTATAGCAATCGCTACAGTTTGTGGCCTTTCACTTTGGCAAACACGCGCACTTTGAATATTCTTTACAAAGTGCGCATAATATATATTAGCCAAGGTTATTAAAATTATGAAATTTACCAACAAAAATAGCTCTGAGCGATTCCAAGACGCTGACCAGCCAGCAATTAATATCTATTTATAAAACGAGGAAATTCCGATTTTTGACACATGTCTGACTTGACCATTATTAACTCTAATGGCAAATAATAATAAAATTGAAACGCTTCAACACATACACTTGCCGCCCTCCCCTCCCCTCCCCTCCCCCAGTCTGTCTTCCCTCTTATCGAGAGCTGCCGTCTAATTACAATGATGTCTGAAATTAGCCGAGTCATTGCTTCCTCGCGACCACATATTAGCACTTCTTTGTAATTGTATTTAAACCGATCTTTGCAAAGCTTTGTTTGTGGTTTGGGATTTTAAAACAAGTACGCGTGGTGTAATCAAGGGTATCCGATCAGAAGATATCCTAAACCCAACTTTGAATTGCTTTTAAATTTAATAGCAGTTACAATCTTCATTCATGTAGAAATATCAACACATTTCTTTCGATACTGGGAAATTACCTGGAAGCATCTAAAAGGTCTTCAAAAATTATCGCTTTTGAAAAATGTTGGAAACTTATCGTTAATTTCAAGTAAATTTGACATCTATATTGGACGATAAGGCGTATTTTTCAGTAAAGTGCCGTTTATACGTTTCTTCAATTCTTCCAATATTGACCAATTATTTTTGCCATTGCGTAGAGTACAATGCACGTGATGACAATGCTGTGGACAATCTTAGATGTTGTTTGTTTATGTGTCAACTTAAATTGGTGTTTTAATATGTGCTAAGCTCTCAATCTTTGTTTAGTTGAAATTCCAGCCCAAATTCATATTTCATGATTGATGATAGAATTTACTATAATTAATTTGCCATACAAATAATAATTCAGTAATGGTAGAAACAAATAAACAAATCATAAAATTGAGGTGTTTACTCTTTCCAATATACAATTAACTCTCCTTCTAGTAACGCTTATCAGTTAAGGGCAAGCTTAAGCTACGAAAATTGTTATCCAGGCATTGAATAAATAGGCCTTAATAAATATTCAATAACAGTGCCTGTTCTGAAAATTATTTTCTAATTCGTCGACTAATGTAATCAATGACATTATAGGGTCAGGCGTACTACATTCATTTGCCTGTTACTCCTACACCATTGAACGAACTTTTTATATTTAATACGTACATATATGTTTGAGGTGGGGTATACAATAGAACATTTTTACGTGCATATACTACGCGGCAGTAAATGAGAGCTAAAAAAGGCAAATGGTTGGGGCCCGTTCTCTTTCGATATGTGAGCGAATAATCGGTTAGTATTTTCATATAAATAAAAGCAGGCTAATCGCGTAACCTTTCTGAACTTGTAATCAACGGAAAACAAAGCGAATGAATAAAGAAATCTAACTATATAGTGCATTAACTAATGCATTTCCTGATAAAAAAAAATTGAATTCTACGTAATTTAGCACGAGCAGCCCGAAACTATATTTAATTGATGATTGCCAATAATCGATATATCACTTTACTTTAAACTTTAAAAAGTTCATTCATAATCTATAGTTTATTAAATTACAAAACAAGTGAGTTTAAGGTTATTATCTAGCTAACCTAAATAAAACAAAAAAGGCTGAATATTTTTATAGGTTTTTAGAAATGTATTTTTATTAAAATTAAAAAAAAAATAGAAAACAAAAAGAAAATCAACATAGATATATTTTTTGTTATTTACAAATTTGTTTTTAAATTTAACCATATTAAAAAGTTAATCCGCAAGCTATAACGACACAACTTTTACATAAAACTCGATCTGGGCTTAAACAATTTTAATTTCCAGATACAGAAAATTATTGTTTTGTATGAGAAGCCACAACTGCGGTGCAATTAAGCACCTTGTGAAGGGACATACGTTAATGCTCGTCCGAAAAGTTATCCATGATAAATTTTCAACTCTTTCAAAGTAATCAGCCACACAAGTTGTGTTCAGCCAGAGGCAGAGTAATCTGTTTACCCTCCAAAATCGATTTGCTAGAAATGTCACTTGTTGACTGGGCACAGAACAGCTGACACTGCGTTGGCAACACAAACAAACTGTAACTGATAACCAGTACATGCACTTACATTGTGTACCATACCCAAAAAAAATACTATAATAAAGAAGAATGAGAAAGAACGGGTTACCGAAGATTAAATGCCCTTGCTTATGGAAGATCTTCAGATTACTAGGATTGCACACAAAATTATGATAGTATTTCAATGTTGATCTTATTTTACTTCAATATGTGTTATAGTGCTCATATGATTTTGAAATCCAATCGCTAATTGCAAAGAACACGAGACGATTACCTTCACATTTACTAGGAAATTCCAATAATCGAAAAGTGTGCAAATCATTTTTCTATGTCTGTTTGAACTATTTTTTGTTTTTACCTTATTAGGAATTAACTGTTCCTAAAAACAATTATAAAAACAATTACTTTTAAATAATAAAAGTTTGCAGAAAAAGTTTTGTATAAGTATAAAAGGAAAAGTGTCATGACAAAATTATAATACCCAAAAAGTTGTTCACTTTCGCATTGATAGCAACATCTACACTACAGTTTATTGACACTATTGGTGGGGAGGTACAATTACATATATGTATATACATATGTACGTAGACATACACATAGGCAGTGACATTTGTAAATATGTGAACCCAAACTGGAAATCGTTATTCGTTTTGCAATTTGCATTTCTATTAATAAATGATTTGTGACGCATATCAGACAAAACTAATAACTTAAACTAAGCGCAAAGGCATTAATAACACAAAGGCGCAAACTGCGAATTCCCGCGGAGCAGATTACAATTTTAAACTGATAAGATACTTGAATTAAGTACATTCGCACACACACATACACACACACAAACATATAGCACATGCATCTATAACTGTGTAAGCTCCTTTGGTTTTTGCAGCGTGCCGTATATGACGTCGCTGCCCTGGTATGATAAGAACGATACCGATTTCAACAATGAACGCGCTAAGAAGGCCTACACAGCCATGTTGACCGTCACACCGAAGCAGCCGAACGACGACGCCTACACAAAGGTCTCCAATGAGGTGAGTGTCGGCACCGGAAGCTAACAAATTTGCATGCTAATGGAATTTCACTACACTCAGAGAAAGAACCCAGAACTTTTCACATAAATCAGGCTTTGTTTGAACAGAATTCTTCTCGCAACTTTTTTAAACAGACGAGTCAAACACAGAACTTGAAAATATCGAACTTCCGTAAAAACGTTCAACGCCTATTTCAAGTTCTTCAAAATAAAAAATGGAAGAAAACCTATTTTATTTTTGAAAATATTGAATGAAAAGCAATGCGGAACGTATTTTATACAGCTCGTACTCCTCAAAGTGCACCAGCCTAGAGCTGACTTTTACACGGTTTTTTTTTGTTTTTGCCAATTTCTGTAGGGCCATCTTTCCTCTTTCTGACGACTTTTTGTTTTCAGTCTCATGCATACTGAATGCCAGTGCATGTGCACAACGCCAGTTCATTTTGCATATGTACATATACAAAAACGTACAAACGATAAGCATATATGTGTCTATGTTTGTACCAATCTGAATTGTAAACATATTTTTGAAGATACACGAGAAAATTACAATGGCAACACCGCTAGCAAACAAACAAAAGCACTTTAGTCGAGAGTACTCGACTTGGAAGTCCCCTTTAATCCCTTTATCTAAACCACAGACAATACAATCTGTGGCACACAAATAACTCAAAACACTCCCCAATACCAAAGAAACAGCTAAAATTCAAAAAAGCTTTAACTTAAATTTTCGAATTCCTCAAAAACCGAACATTTTCATATTATTGTTTTTTATTTTTTGTAATTTGTGTTTTGTTTTAAACTTTTCAAAATGTTATTTTATATATTTCCCCACAACTGCCGAAGGGTATATCGATATTAGAAGTAAATACTTAAAAAAAAAAGCTTTTAGTGAGGCCTACAAATAATATATAATAAATAATAGTTTGTTTATACCTACATATGTATGTAATAATAACTGGAGTAATATTATTTTGTGTTGCAAAAAAAAAATAATTATTTTTTACATTTTTTACAAAGTCATAATTAACGCTAATAAATAAAATAGTTGAAAATTAACATTTTAAATTTATAAGATTAATAATAATAGAGGGTAAATATTTAAAAATTATTTTTTTCATTTGCCTTACCGAAAAAGGGTAATATTGTGGCAGACGAATGTTTATGCTAAATGAGACATTAAAGAGCAACCCAACTTTTCCGTCCGTTATATTACCTTGCGCGCTTTTATAATAGTACAGGGTATGTCAAAAGCGCCAAACGAAAGCATTTGTTAGCTAACTTTTGAAAGGCACTTAAACAACTCGACAAACAAGAGGAAATTTTGTCTTTTGGTTTGGTCTTCTTCTTATTTAAGCTGCTGTTGGTTCGATAAACACCTAAACTGAAAAATTGCATCTGCGATAATACTAATGACATTTAACACCTTCGAACTCCGAAGAGATGTAGTAAGAGCATCAGAAACTCATTATTCAAACCAGGATGACACTGCATTTGCCACAAATATACCTTCGATCCATAGATTAACAGCGTAAAATGGAATATAAATGTTGAGAATATGTATCAAAGTGGCAGATATTTATTTATTTATTTACGTCGATTTGGCCAAGTCCGTCCTATATTATATATTATTATTACTATGCGAATACTTTTGTAAAGACGTAAACGTTTTCAGATTAGTTTCATTAACATTTTTAATTTTCTTATTAGGCCATTTATATGAGGCAGTCAGCACTCTCATGTAATTTTATTTATTTTATTCTTGTTTATCTTTTTAATGTGCGTATATTAATGACCATTAATTATTTCAAATTAGTTATAAATTAATTGACGAAAAGTTATTTTAACGATGGGCTTCATGACTCTAATGCATCAACTTGAAGTCAGTGACTTTATATAACTTAGCTCTTAGCCTAATTTCTCCTCCTTCCGTGGTCAAATGCTCTTGACGCTTTAACTCACATATACCCAAAAGTATTTATATATGTATAAAGCTTGAAGTTTGTTTTGAGAGCGAGAAAAAATGTTTTTGGCCACACAGATAGATAAACTGTGATAACGAACGGTTTCCATGGGCAGACGTCTCTTTTAGCTGCTGAAATTTTTTACTGCCCAATCTATTTGCTTATTTTTTTTTTCAATGCTTCAATGTTCGCTCCGTTGAGCGATGCTCGTTTTACCATCCGATGAAAACTATTTTTTGTACGAAATCTCTTCCTTTCTGTGCAAAAAATATGAACAGGACGGACAGCTTACTTTCAAGCGGTTTAAATGTTACCAAAATACGGCTTGCGTACTTACCTACTTGCCTTACTGCTAGAAACTTCACGTAATTGGCTTATCGTAAGTGCCCGCTTAAGAGAGCTTTCGTTTCTGTCCACAGATTACAGAAGCAAAGAAATTATTACATAAAAATTAATAGAGCTTAAAAAGTCTAGTGTTCGAGTTAACAAATTAAATAGACATAACTAGTTATTCATATTTATAAATTTAAAACAAAAAATATACGGAAACTTACATTTGCTCAGGCAACAAACTATTTGCGAATTCCATAAAATAAAAAAAGTTCAGACACTTGGCTGCGGTTTAGCGTTTTGTCATGTCCTTGATTTATGCGACATGCTCTACTTGAAGATACTTCAAAAGGCGGTTTAGTCGCATTTCCATTGCATTTCGATTGCTCATTCAGTGCAAACACAACTCGGCGCCAATGGCTCTGAAAAGGGCCTTGGCCCTTTGCCCATTGCCCATTGCCCATTCCCGCTCCGTCCCTTTGGGTACATGGGATTCTGTGCTGATGAACTCCAAACGCAGAACTTGGCAATGTGCGACGTGCAATAATTTCCGCACGAATTCTGGCAAAAACTCGTCGATGTTGTAGTTCTGGTTGCCTTTGCCCTTGCGTGAATGTAATTGAATTTCACTGGTGCCACAGCAATTAAACAACGGATAGCCAGAGCTGGGACATTGATACGGGAACTACTGAACCGCTGCTGGCTGTGATTAATGTGCTGTGAAATCCATTCGCAGATCAAAGACATCGCATCGGCCAAATACAATTACACGTTCAGCGAGAATGAACCAATTTCAGCATTCGTGACATCCTTCTTCGACGGCGTCCTTCTATACGCCAATGCACTCAACGAGAGCATCCGAGAGGATCCGAGCATGCTGACAAGACCCATCAATGGAACCGACATGGTGCGACGCATGTGGAATCGCAGCTTTACGGGCATCACTGGCAACGTGACCATCGACTCGAATGGTGATCGCATCTCGGCTTATTCCCTGCTGGACATGAATCCCAGCACTGGACGATTTGAGATTGTGGCACATTTCCTGCACAATCGTCTGGAATTCGAGTCGGAAAAGGAAATCCATTGGGCTGGTGGTCGTGAACAGGCGCCACCCGATCGCCCAATCTGTGGATACGATGGCTCGCTATGCCCGGACAATTGTAAGTAATATAATGAAAGCAATAAAAAATATTTTTACATTGATCAAATTAGAAAATATTCGAAAAATCGGTGATATCACTTAAAAATGTTCTATTACGAGCAGCTGGGGAAACTTACTTCAAATCTTACCGATTAAAATTGCAGCTCTTAAAGATAGCATTTAAACATCTCTCACAAAAATGGATTCTTTAAAAATTGTTAAAAATTCAAAGGCCCCAAATTTATATCTATTTACAAGATTTTAATGGGTACAGGGTATAAGAAATAAAAACTAAAAATATCACTGACGATTATGATAAAATACTTAAAAATGTCAATAATATTAATATAATAATAATTATATTCAATAATATTTGATATTAATAATAATAATAATTAATAATAATAATAATAATTAGATTATGATATGTGCTATGAGAATTCTAACGCATTCTATTTTATAGCTTTGCCTGGATATGCCATTCTTTCGATAGTTCTAGGCATAATGGTGATCGTGATGGCCGTGTGTTTCTTCTTTGGATATCGACATTATATTGCCGAGGCCGAGATCAATTCAATGAGCTGGAAGGTATCGCTGGATGATGTTATGTTCCGGGATGCCACAGACCATGCAATGCGCGGATCTTTTCACTCGCTGGTCAAGCAGAGCTCACAGCTCACGCTCATGTCCGAGGACATGGGGTCCATCAATGGGGACCGTCAGATCTTCATACCCGTGGGCATGTACAAGAAGAGCAAGGTGGCCATCAAGCCGATCGAGTTGGAAAATGTTCAGGGTGTGTTGTCGCGCAGTCTGATGTTGGAATTGAAGCGCATGAAGGATTTGCAGCACGATCACTTGGTCAAGTTTTACGGCGCCTGCCTGAATCAGCGTCGCAGTTTCCTGCTGACCGAATACTGTCCCAAGGGCTCGCTGCAGGACATCCTGGAGAACGAACAGTTTCAGCTGGACTGGATGTTCAAACTGTCGCTGATGCACGATATTGTGCGTGGCATGCAGTTTCTACACAGCTCCGACATTCGCTCCCACGGCAATCTCAAATCCTCCAATTGCGTGGTGGATTCGCGCTTCGTCCTGAAGATAACCGACTTCGGGCTACACTCCCTACGACGCACACATCATGACGTCGAGAGCGATATTGAGAACTGCAACAGTCATGCCTACTGGAAGAGTAAGTTTGTTTAATTCACCACCCATTTCAATTTCCTTCATCGTATGCACCTTTTCTCGCCTGCAGAGCGACTGTGGACCGCGCCGGAACTATTGCGGCTGGATAATCAGCGCGCGCCAGAAGGCACGCAGAAGGGCGATGTCTATTCATTTGGCATCATAGTGCACGAGATAACCACACGACAAGGTCCCTTCTACCTGGGCAAGTCAATGCACGAGAAAACGCCCCAAGGTATGCAACAAAAACCATTGGCATACAATTTGTCAGCTTTGCTATATTTCATGTACCAATTACTAACATATAAAAAGGGCTTAACATGCAGAAGAAAGCATCTGTAACCTTTCGTATTTTCTTCGTCCTACAGGAGCTAGATATTTGGTATACCATACCTTATAGCGAATATAGATACCCATTATAAAATTGCTGGTTGTTCGGTTCACGCGTTGAACCAATGCCTAGATTTGGTTCGTAAACCTGGTTTCCAATATTAAATGAATTCAAGATTTGGTTCAAGCCATGGATCATCAAATTATTTAAAATTTAAAAGAAAAATATTATATTTATTATATTTGGAAAAAAAGAAACCTATAATTTAAAACAAATTAAACAAGTAAAAACGTTGCAGTCGGGTTTAACCGACAGCGCAATACTCGCTCACAGTGTAATAAAACATACAGCCAGGCACTATTTGTGCAATGCAGAATTAATCTCTAAATAATTATGACAAATACAAGCCATTAAAAAGATAAATTCGCAATTCTAAATTTTGAAAATAACATTTTTTCGGATATCAGGTAGGGAGAGCTTTTTTTCTTACAAATTTTATTTTCAAAAATTCATAAATTTTAAATGTAAAATCGATCTAAATGAAAAATCATAATCAAAATGCCATCAAACATAATAAGAGAGCTTTACTTGTCCAAATTTTTGCCAATTTTGGCATGATTTTTGACAAAAAATTTGACCCCCTCAGAATCGGGTTTAATGTTGATTTTTATACTAATTATAACTAACACAATCGATTAAAAACAAAAATTCGCAATAATAAATCGTTGCCGAACTGTTTGTACCGATCTTAAAAGGAGGTGAGCACCTATCTAACTTCCAAATTTGGTAACTCTAGCTTAAAAACTGTGAGAGATATAGGCATATCCGATTTTTAAGGGCGGGGTCGTTAGGAGGCATTCTAGTGGGCGTGGCCGGAATGTTCTTGGGGGAGGTCTCCAGCTATCTACATACCAAATTTGATGACTCTGGCTTTAAAACTGTATGAGATATATATTTTCGCGGTTTGTGGGGCCGGGAGGAGGAGGGTGGGGTCGTGGCCGGAAAATTTGTTCTGTAACATCTGCGGGAGCTTCCCAGTAATATATATACCAATTTTTTTGGTGACTTTAGCCTAAAAACTGTGGGAGATATAGGCATTTCCGATTTCTTAGGGCGGGAGCGCTGGGTGGCGTTCTAGTGGGCGTGCCCGGGATACCAGTCGTCAGCTATCTACATACCAAGTTTGGTGACTCTAGCCTTAAAATTGTGCAGCTATCTACATACCAAGTTTGGTGACTCTAGCCTTAAAATTGTGGACTTTATCGATATGCGATTTTAGGTGTTATCGGTTTGCCACGCCCCCAGTGGACGCAGCCCAAAATCCTTAACACTTTATCTGACGCGGGGACACACGAGTATATATCCGAAATTTCAAGTCTCTAGCTTCAATAGCGGGTAAAAGCAAAATGTTTTAAAACCAAAACTATTTCTTAATTTAAAAACAATTTTTGAATACATGTTTCTGTTTTTATATTTATAAAACGATCAAACAATAATTTAAGAAATTACGTGCTTCCTACGTAATTGAGCCGGTAATTTAGTGAAGCGTAACGCTTGGAGTACAGGGTATTTTAGTCGCGTACTTTCGATTGGATCACGTTAACTGTTTTCGTGTAGCGGTAAATGTTTCTCTGGACTAGAATTGAAAGCAGATTTGGTTTATTGTTTTAAGAGCCACGACTTCAATGCAAATTAAAATGCATTTGCACATCACGTCCTATTTTACAGTTTTTGTCAAGTGTGCAGAGCCAGAATGAAATAAGCTATACACTAGTACTCTTGCCATATGGCACATCTAAACTTTCTACGTCGGAGACACAGCCACAGCTGTTGAACAGCCAATGCCAATAGCCGAATACCCTTTGAGGCGCTTTTACCGGCCTTTTCAGAAAACCGGCTGTTTGTTTTGCTTTTGCTTTTGCAATGCGCGGCCTCTTTCTAGTCTCCTGCCGGCAGGTGTCTCGCTGCCGCTGCTCCAAGTTCCACAGCCACTCGATGCGCGACCTGTCCCAGCCAACCCGATTGCACAGCACCTTTTCGCAGTCGCAGTCTCCGAATATAATCTCCGCATCTGTGGGAACTAACAAACGAATCGAGACATCATTATATTATTTTAACCGAATACCGATCTCACCAACCTTTTGTCCGATTTCTATTATTGCCAAAACTTTCACTTTTTTGTGCCCTGTGCATTAACAAGTTGAATATCTTTGCTTCCGCCTGGGCCTCTCGCTCACAATAAAAGGCCAAGATCAGACAATTTCCGGCATCGTTGAGCCAAACGTAATGCCGATCTGCCAGCTGCCGCTTTACCGAATCCTTGGTCTTCAAATGGGGACACATGACCTCCAAGTGTTTCGACTTGGAGCACATAATTAATGTGTAATTAATCTATGTGTTTGTCCGTGTATCAGTGTGCGATTTTAATGGCCTGTTAACATTCTGTGTCGTCCATTACAGTACTAGCACAAACAATCAAAAAAACTTACAAATAAAAATTTTTACCAAAAGTCGATTGAATTATAAATCACAGTGGTCTACAACTCTTTCAGAGATTGTCATGCTGGTCAGGAACTACCAACCACAGCTGAACAAACCCTTCCGTCCGGAACTGGAAGCGTGCGGGGACACCAAGGCGGATGTTGTTGGCATCATCCGACGCTGCTGGGCTGAGGATCCGCTCGAGCGACCCGACTTCAATACGTTAAAGTCCATGATACGCAAGTTTAACAAGTAAGACAATATTTAACAACATATAATCTGTGACGGTACACAATTATTCAAAAAAACAGCAAGAAACAATAAAAATAAGTATTTTTTAATATATAGAAATAACGAAAAAGATAGAAATGGAAAAGGGTAAAGGTGCAGTTTTCCCTGTCCGTCAATGTTCGGTCAAAACAGAGAGTGATCAGTGATTTCATGAAGGTATTCTGTAAGCAATGATTCTGGGGTGAACAATTGGTATAAGCTAATACAGGAATACAGGGTTATTAGTTTTTACCAGTTTCTAGTTTCGATATTTGTGGATTCTGGCCATTTAATCCTATAAAAGATATTTTAATACTAGTCCGGTATTAAATAACCTTTACAGCTAGTAATGACTGAATTTATAGGGTTCATCAAAAACTAAAAAAAATTGTTCTTAAAGGAAAAAAGAATACACATAGAAACTTATAGATAAACAGATGGACCCTTATGGAGACTGAAATTTTATGACCGAATAATCAAAGAATAATCACTATACATAGAAACAATCTAGTGGCGAAAGCCCCAAAATTTCTAATATCAAATTTTAAGATGAGGGATATTCCTTTTAACAAATTTAGGCATTTTTTACCTAAAAAATCTGCGACCTGCATGTAAGAATTCCCCCATATTTCATGGACCAGACGAACTATCAGTCTCAGTATCTACATTTTCTAACTAAAACAATATTTTTCGATCGATATATAATATCATCGCACTATCATAGCAGATTTTCAATTCTTCCTTTATATATTGGTAGTCGCCTTTAGCATACTTTCGTGATAACGCAATAATAATAAGGGTACAGATTTTAGATATAATATACCTCTAATATAATATAACGAGGCTTTAGTAACAAAGAATATTAACTGTAAATTTACTTTAAAATTCAATTTTTAATGATTTGTTTTCCATCTCCGCACGCAGAGACAACGAAACCGGAAATATTGTGGACAACCTGCTGAAGCGCATGGAAATGTACGCCAACAACCTGGAGGAACTGGTCGAGGAGCGCACCCAGGACTATCTCGAGGAGAAGAAGAAGTGCGAGAAGCTGCTCTACCAGTTGCTGCCGCAGAGCGTGGCCGCTCAATTGATCAGTGGCCAGCCGGTGGTGGCCGAGACCTTTGACCAGGTGACCATCTACTTCAGCGACATTGTTGGCTTCACAGCCATTTCGGCAGAGAGCACGCCCATGCAGGTGGTTCAGTTCCTCAACGATCTCTACACCTGCTTCGACTCGATTGTGGAGAACTTTGACGTGTACAAAGTGGAGACCATTGGCGACGCCTACATGGTGGTGTCCGGTCTGCCCATACGCAATGACAACTACCACGCACGCGAGATCGCCCGCCTGGCGCTGGCTCTGCTCGAGGCGGTGCACAACTTTAGGATACACCACAGGCCCGATGATCGGCTGAAGCTGCGGATCGGACTGCACACGGGGCCCTGCGTGGCGGGCGTTGTGGGCCAGAAGATGCCCCGCTACTGTCTATTTGGCGACACCGTGAACACCGCCTCGCGCATGGAGTCCAACGGAGAAGCACTCAAGATCCACATCAGCGAAACTACCAAGCTGGCCCTGGATGAGTTTGGCAGCTTCGTGACGACCCGGCGTGGCCTGGTGCCAATGAAGGGCAAGGGCGAAATGTTGACCTACTGGCTGGAGGGCGAGGTACCCAAGCCGGATGCATTGATTTCGCCCAGCAAGCTGATGCTGACCAGACGCTCATCGCTGAAACAGCCGCAGCGCCAGCCGCACACTTTCTACAAACAATACTCAGAGCTGGGCGTTGTGGCGACCTTGGCACCCGCAGTGCCGGCCATAGCGGAGCCTGCAACCGACAAGGATACCTCACCGAATCTGCGCGTCAAGCGCAAGATCAGCTCCAGCTCACCGAAGCTCAATGGCAGCTGCTTTGAGCACAATGCGCAACCAAAGACTGAGCACCACAATTGCAACTTGGATGTTGGACAACAGCAGCAGCACCTGCTGCAGCAGCAGCAGCAGCAACCATGTGATATCTACAGCAGTCGCTCGCTCCGCAGCGTGGAGGCGGCCACGGACGCAACTGTCAGCGACAGCTGGGAGCTGGCGAACTTTCGACTGCCACTCAGCGGCACGCTCAAGAATCACAACAGCAACCTGGGCCAACATGCACAATCCAACTCCAGCTCCAATCTGAGCGGCATCCTGCATCCGGTGCCGCAGGCAAGGAGTCGCCTGAAGCCATCCCCCACGATCTCAACGCTTTTAAAAAGCAGCCGCAGCGAAGCCTCCGCCACTGACACTGCCAGCACGGGCAGCGGCAGCGGCAGCGGGCAGCGGATCAAGTTTGCCGACTGCGATGAGACGCCGCTACTCAGCAGCAAGGCGGCAGCGCTGCCAGCGTCGACGGCGCTCAATCTGGAGCGCAGCGCCAGCAGCTGCAGCAACCAGAACATTCCAAGCGATCATCCCTACGGCTATCTAGTCAAGAACTACAAGCAGCTGCTCTCCAAGGCCCCAACCGTCTCGAATAGCCACGGACACGGCCTGGACCTGTCCTTGGCCGAAGAGTGTCCACGTCCGCCGGTGGCCGCGCGTGCAGCCGGAAGCAGCGCCGTCACCCAGCCGCTGCTGGCCAAAATCAACTCGTAGCCGTAAGCCCGAACCTTAAGATTTCCGGGTTTATCCGGCCCATCTCTAGTACCTACTCGTAATGATGCATATTAAATGTACTTGTTTGTGATAATATGTTAAATCCAAGTTGAACAATTTAGTAGATAAACGTTCGTGTAACGACATTATAAAAAAAAAAAAAAACAAAACAAAAACAAAAACTTCACCAAAAACGTAAAAATGTAAATAGTTTGAAAAATATGGAACGATATGTGTTTTTAAAACATCAACATAAAATCGAACATGTTTACGAAAACAGACCTGAGCATCATCAAACTAGAAACTCTTAAAACCTTAATTTAAGTAGCAAATTCTTTAGCCGACTCGTTAAACTACAATCAATGTAAATAATATATATAGCTTAAAGATTTCAACAAATTGTTCAAATGTAGTTTTTACTTTATTAGATTCGTTCCTCATAAACTCAGAAACTATTTTAACTGATTTTTAATTACATACGCTTAAGAATTAAATATCTTGTTTACTGTTAAGGTAATGCATGTAAATGTAATTGTAAAGTATTAGAAAAAAAAACAAGTTTCTTATAAAAATATATATATAAATAATATAATATTTATTTACAAATTATAAATATATTGTTTCTTATTGACTATTCCTGCCAGGACTGTTTTAAGATATCAAGAAAATCATAGGTGTTTTCAAAGTCATTTAAAAAAAATGTTTCTCGACATTCTCAAAACTGAAACCCAGAACACACTCAAGTAATCACCATACTAGCCATTATCAACTTTAACACCGATAGTTTTTCGATAAGTTTAGTAACAGTGCCAATTTGAGTAAAACAGTGCTACTGTGAGCGTAAAGTGCCATTTGAGTTAAGACATGTAAATAAAAGTAAAGCCGCATACTGTTAATAAAAAAAATTGCCTAAATCACGTATTAGTTTTATTAAAGAATTATAACATACGCAGCAGCGTAAGTTCAGGTAATGAAACGGTAGATTCTTGTATTTAAAGCGCATTTTTCATGAATGTTTGTGAAAAAAACAGTGGAAATTAAATTGCATAATTAACAATGCAAATTATCAATGAATGAATTGCAACTTTTGTTCCAAACTTAGTGGATACAATTTTGGAGAATTGCCTAACGGTATGTGGTGTATCCTTTTCTGTGTTTTCCATTCTGTCAAATGACATATTATGATGAAATAGAAAACAAGGCGGAAGACAGACGCCCCTTATAAAACGTAGCATCCAATTATAAATAATATATATGTAGCACTTAGTGTGTTCACACACCATCTAATTTAATAGGCCGGGCAGATATAAAATTATCTAAATACAAGTAATCACACACACTTTGCTATGTCACAAAAGTTGCTTCCAGTTTGTTCGTCAGTGCCTGCACTCGTCGCTCTTATCAAATAACAATTATCACCTTTTGCACACGCCGTTTGTGTGAATATCACGAATAGTTTTGGGTGTCAATCGAAGTGAATTTATAATATATAATTGATTGTCTCTCGAACGCAGGACACGCAAAATGTTGTACTGTCCGCCGAACGTGACGTTCAGCGAGATCTGGACGAAGCATGGCATCTCGCACTGTTTTATGGACACCGTGGGACCAGCCGTTTGTGGCGGCTTTCTGCTCCTCTTTGGCAGCATACAGCTGTTCATGTACCGCAAGTACGCCACATCCCTGGAGCCCACACAGATCCCCAAGTCGCGACTGTACGCACTGCAGTTGTTTCTACTTCTCCTTGTGCCGGTGCTGGCGCTATTGCGTTTCTTTCTGAACGCCCGCATCTATCCTGACGGTGCAGTCTACGGCTATATGGTGAGCACTGATTGCATCAGTTCTAGTCACAACTCTGACTCATGAGATTTTCTTTGTATTGCAGCTTTTTTACATAAGCGTTGTGTGTTTCTCGTATCCATTCTGTATCTGGCTAATAGTTACAGAGCGGCATTATCAGCTGCCATCAGTACCAACACATGGACATGGCCTTATTTTACTGATATTTTGGACTTTGACATTGATTAACGAAGCGCTGGCCATTGTCAATTTGGACCAAGAGGACTGGTGGTTCCATTTGAAGAAGTACGTTTGCCTTGCAATCCCCTACTATAGATTCGTTATAATCAATGTATTTTTCTACAGTAACAAAGATGAAATTGAGATGGGCCTGTTTGTTACCCGCGCTCTATGTTCACTGCTTATCTTTGTGCTGGGTCTAAAGGCGCCCGGGATTATGGCACCCTTCAATCCTCACACTCGCCTAGAGAATGACTCGGCGAGTGATTCGACTGGCAATGTGCAGACGGGCTCTGCTTTTCGCAACGGGTGGCGTAAACTGCGCACACTTTTTCCGTATCTGTGGCCCAAAAAGGATTCGATGCTGCAACTAGCGGTCGTTATTTGCATTTTATTGCTCGTCGCTGGTCGCGTTATCAAACTGTTTCTGCCCATTTATCGCAAGCTGTTGGGTAGGTCATGTTGCCACTTTCCACAAGTGCCGTCAATAATTTCTTATCTGTCTCACTCTCTCTGTTTAGTTGACAGTCTAACCATTGAGCCCATCGAATTTCGCTGGGACTTTGTGCTCATTTATGTGGCGCTATCGTTTCTGCAGGGCGGCGGCACTGGCGGCATGGGTTTGTTCAATAATCTGCGCACCTTCCTGTGGATTCGTGTGCAGCAGTACACGACACGCGAGATTGAGATTGATCTGTTCCGGCACTTGCATCAGTTATCCTTGAGATGGCATCTACAGCGCAAGACTGGGGAGGTGCTGCGTATTATGGATCGGGGCACAGACTCAATTAATAATTTGCTCAACTATATTGTATTCTCCATAACGCCGACCATACTGGATTTATTAGTTGCTGTTGTATATTTCATTTATGCCTTTAACTGGTGGTTTGGTTTGATTGTATTCCTTACCATGTTCCTGTATATAGGTAGGTCAGACACATCTTAATATTGTTGACAATTATTTTTAACAATTATTTTTAACATAGCCTCCACAATTGCAATAACGGAATGGCGCACACAGTACCAAAGACGAATGAATCTGGCGGACAATGAGCAGCGCGCTCGAAGTGTGGACTCGCTGTTGAACTTTGAGACAGTCAAATACTATGGCGCCGAGGGCTATGAGGTGGACTGCTACAGAGAGGCTATATTGAAGTATCAAAAGGAGGAGTTCCTGTCCATGCTCACGCTGAATTTGCTCAACACCGCCCAAAATATTATACTCTGTTTGGGTCTGCTGGCTGGCTCAATGCTCTGCGTCTATTTGGTGGTACATCATCAGACCTTGACAGTGGGCGACTTTGTCCTTTTCTCCACGTACCTCATGGATTTGTACATGCCGCTGAATTGGTTTGGCACCTATTACCGCGCCATTCAAAAGAACTTTGTTGATATGGAAAATATGTTTGATCTGCTGCGCGAGGATGAGGAAATTGTGGATGCGCCCGGCTGTGCGCCGCTGCTAACAGCTGGCGGTGGCATTGAGTTCTCCAATGTTACCTTTGGCTACACGCCGGAGAAGAGTGTGCTGCGCAATATAAGCTTTTCTGTTCCCGCGGGCAAAACAGTGGCCATTGTAGGACCCTCGGGTGCCGGCAAGAGTACTATCATGAGATTACTCTTCCGTTTCTACGATGTGCAAACAGGTGCCATATCTATAGATGGACAGAACATCAAGTTGGTTCAACAGCAAAGCCTGCGAAAGGCAATTGGTGAGTAGCAGAGTATTTATAATTCTTTGAAATCAAAAATCAACTGATATTTTTATTTTTCAGGTGTTGTGCCCCAGGACACGGTACTCTTTAACAACACCATTTACTACAACATTGAGTACGCCAAAATAGGTGCATCTGCTGACGCAGTTTATGAAGCTGCGCGCTCAGCGGACATACACGAGAAAATCTTAGGCTTCCCTGATAGGTACGAGACCAAAGTGGGTGAGAGAGGATTGCGTCTAAGTGGTGGCGAAAAACAGCGCGTGGCCATAGCGCGCACTCTGCTGAAGGCGCCTATTATAGTGCTGCTGGACGAGGCTACTTCGGCGTTGGACACACACACGGAACGCAACATACAAGCGGCATTGGCTCGTGTATGTGCCAATCGCACGACGATTATCGTCGCGCATCGTCTGTCCACCGTTATACACGCAGATGAGATTTTGGTGCTGAAAGAGGGCAGCATTGCCGAGCGTGGCAGACACGAGGACCTGCTGCAGCGAGAGCAAGGCATCTATGCAGACATGTGGCAGCAGCAGCTGAAGAACGCCGAACAAAGCACAGCTGAGAGCGAGGCATCAACTGCGGCCAGGGGTTCTGGTGGTGGTGGTGGCGGTGCGACTGGCACAGCGGAACGGCCACAGCCGTCGACGGCAGCTGGTGGTGGAGCTCACTTTAGATCGGGTCATGCGCACGGAGGCGCACGTTGAAAGTGGGCACAGGAAGACGAAAATTAGATCTTAAGCGTAATTTCGATAATTCTTGTTAAATGTGATTTTTGGTATTTGTTTTGCATGAGCGGCTTGTCTGATTCCTAGTTCTTGTCTCTACATTATTGTAATAATAAACACATAATTCTAGTTTTTATAAATGCACACAGCTTTCTCTTGCCTTCAGATCGCACACTTTGAAATTTGAAGAGCATCTGCGGCATATGCCGCAAGAGAGCCGCTCTTAGCAACTGGCCCAAGCTGATTCTGCTGCTTATCAGTAAGAACCTCCAGCAAGGCCAGAGCATCGGCTTCACAGCGGAGCCAGCTTCAGTTCGAGTGCGGAAAGCGAGCTAAGCAGACGTGGAATTAAAAAGGCGTTCTGAAATACATACGTTGGTGATATAGAAAATCGGCGGCTTCTTTGAAAGCAATCCCAGTTACATATATACAGTTGATATATATATATATATACATATATAGACATAAATATACTATATGCGATCAGAGTGTGGCGTGTAAATCGTTATTAAATCGGCGTATTCACTAGTATTTAAAGTTTAAATCATGCGGCGACTGAAGTGTTCCGTGTTTGTGTGTACGTAGAAAGTAGAAAATAACCTACTTGATAAACCCCAGGGACCATATCAAATATTTAAATATTTATTCGTGAGCATGACGTAATGTTTCATTGAATAACATTTAAATCAAAAAACCACAAATATGTATATTTAATAATAATATTGATTAAACAGTTTTGCGCTCTTTGATGGCCACATAAATAATCTACATACATACATATATAAATATACTTGCATACATATATTCCTATGTATAATATACATTCAAGTACATATGTATATAGACAAAATTGAATTGATAAAGTGTAATGGATGCTGTTGCCCCCGGCATAGGCTGTCATCAAGTTTATTGCCACACACAACAATTTCTTGCTGAATGCAAATGCTCAACACCATTTTCAATTTTCAGTTCTATTTTTGGTGTTCGATATCGGCCATGCATTCAACATAATTGGAATCAACAAGCAAATGCTCTACGAATATGTGGGCAATGTCCTTGTTGGCTCCAAGCCCCAGGACGAAGGACGTCCGGCACCGCCAACAACCGGCTGGATTGTCCGTGGAAAACTAACGCTCCAACGCCAGAGCGAACTGACCATGGCCGCAGCGGTAAGCTTAGCGACAAAAATATATTGCCTATAATATATTTTTAGGTGCTAAAGTGCATAGATGGTTATTAAAAAAATAAAAAACAGTAAGGCTAATTGATTTTAATTGTTATTATAAATAATAATAGATGTGATCAGAACAACGATGCTCCGGGCTCGAATCCTAAACTAAACCTACTAGTATACTATATACTATTATTATTATTATACTATCAGTTTTTAGCTATATTCACAGATGAACATGAATAATTATATTGAACAAGATAGATCACAAAAAGAGATAATTAAACGGTTTATTTTATCAGCCGCTTTGAAAAGAAAACTCAAATTTCAAATTTAAATCAAGAAAACCACTTTAAGGACAGCTTTATTTAATTGAATATGCAAGCTGCATTTAAAGCACAGAATAACCTTTTTATACTATATATTTATTTACGCATATACAGAAATCTAAAAAAATTTTTTTTTTGTTAATGATATATTTTATTGTTTTTCATATTTTATTGTTTTTCAAGGCGTCGTTGCCTTATGAACAATATGTTTCTTTTACTTATAACTATCGCCGGGTTTTTAGTTGTAAGTAAGTTTAGTAGCTCACAATTAAAAACTATGAAATCTAAAAATCTGGACAGATTCAGCTGAACTGAGTGCCCTTTTAAGTTAATACTATAAACCAGAAATAATCAGTTTTTCAAATTTGCCAATAAAAACATAGTTTTGTTTACATCGTATGTGAAGCGTATACATACATACATACATGTATACATATGTACATACATGTATATACTATATATACATGTATTCATAGTCAATTGAATATAACTAGAATACCAAAAGAAAAAACAAGAAATTTGATTGATTTCATGATCAATTTGTACAATTCAATCAAGCTGGGCCAGTGCAAGATGCCAGGCCCAGTTAATTCCCAGAAGTGCCCAGTTGCCGGAGGCCCAAGATTCTGCAGACACTTTGCAAAAGAATTCGCAGATGAATTAAATACAATTTAACCTTTCACAGTCCCAGTGCACAATGAACTGAACTCGGCTGTGAACTTCTTTCATTGAGCCCAGCGCGAGACGAAAGCGCAACAGATAATATGATGCTACCAGAGAGTACACACACACACACACGCACACACACACACACACACACACACGCACACACACACACACATGCAGAAGCACTTAGTACATATAGACTATATACAGTTTACATTATATACGCGAAGTAATCAGTTTAGATTGTTTTGACTGTGGATGTGGGGGATCTAAAGCGGCGCTATGCTTATCAACGGACTTAGACATGTGTTTGCCATATGTAATATGGTTGAGTCTTCTTCTTGCCGCTATTCCCGCGATGAGGCTGACTAATACTGTGTATTAAGATAAACGAGACGCTGCCTATCAGCTCAGACACAGCTGATTTGTCTCACTGCGAGCTTGTGTGTGTGTGTGTGGGCGTGGGTGTGTGGGTGTGTGTGTAGGGTAGCGATTACAGACGCTCGGGATTTCCCGACTTATCAGCTAATCGTTCGGTCTCTTTCATTTGCGCAATCGCGTTTCAGCTGGTCATAGACGATGTAACGCTCAACAATTCGGGCGAGAAGTTTCAACAGAACAAGGAAATGTACCCACCTTATAAGCCCTTCAAGATAATCCTTACCAAGGAGGGCACCATATCCCATGTGGTGTTCAAGGAGGGCGACCCCATTTGGTCGATGAACTTCAAACGTGCCATTGCCAGTACTCTCCAGTTTCAGATCAAGTCCAGTGGCGCCTATGTCCTGAATGAGGTGAGTGATCTCTGCCTGAACCAAGGCTGCATACCGGTTCGAACCAGAAATTTAACTATTTACAAAGCTGTGAACCAAATCTTGAACCTACGAAAACTAAGAAAGCCTAAAACCATATTAAAAACAAGTAATATCATTGCAGTCGGGTGTAACCGACTGCGCAATACTCGTTCACAATAACAGCTTAAAACGTTAAAAAGAATTCGAATTTATCATCGTTCTTTTGAATATAATAAATATTTTGAATATTATAAATATTTTGGATATTATAAATACTTATATGGATTTCATCGATTTGCCACGCCCCCAGTGGGATTTTAAAAACATGTTTATGCATTTTCAGTAATCTATCTGTTAAATTTCTTCTTAATATCTGAACTGAGTTGGATATAGACAAGTAGATATTTAATATTTCAAGTGTCTAGCTTCAGTTGCGAAAAAATTACGGAGACTGCACAAACCCAATATAATAATAAAATATACAGTGGATAACATTAATATTTGGGGTTTTATTTTATATAATAGGTATTTTATATAAAATTTTTTTTTAAATTGGAATTTTATAGTTGTATAAGAAAAAAACCGAATACTAAAGTAACGTAAATTTTGGGCTTTTTTTGTTTATGTTTTTTTCCTTCCTTAATTTGAAATAAAATTCTAATATATGTACCTCTATGAAAAGGTAATTTAACAAGCTTTAATATACTATTTTTAAAAAAATGTTCCTTTTAGTCTTATACATTTAAATTGCGTTTGAAGTTGAAAAAATAAAAAACCCAATATTAATGCTATCCACTGTATGTATATGGTTAAAAAGAAAGCAGAAAATTGACTTCACTGCTCCGACTTTTTGTCTGGGTTTGCAGCCCAGGCCTGAACATCACAACATCCAAATGATCTTCATTGTTGTAGCATCTATGTTTCAGACGGGCATACATGGCAAATGCCAGACGGAGTATTTTGTGTCCAACAAGACGAACTACATATCGATAAGGAAAACGCCCGAGCTGAAGACCTGTATGCCCTACTCGGAAGCTGTGCACATTACGCGCAGCAATGTGCCACCGAACACCTGTGAATTCGATCATCAGAAGAGCGTGATCATTGGCAATGAGGCCATATACGGCATATTGCCGCACAACGAGACGGGCTACTTCCTCAGCTTGGCGCATGCCAAGGGCACCACGCTGATCCACACCTTCGAGTCCACGGGTGAGGCGCAATACATCAACTCGGAGTAAGTTGAGCTGATTTTTGGAGAGCCACTTTCTTAGCCGCAATTCTCTTACAGGCTGGTGCTGAACTTTCTAAATGAAACCGCAATCGATAATCCCATTGATATTGAGACATCGATGGCGGCAGAAATCTCGAATCTACAGCTGCAGCCGCTGGAAGTCAACGATCCGACCGGCGGACGCAATCCACAGCAGCAGGAGACTCTGATCTCCACCGCAGCGGGCCTCCTGGACAATCTGGCCGAGGCACTGGAGAGCACAGACTTCAAATTCAATGAGCCCTACGACTCCACACTGTCTGATGTGATCAAGCTGCTGAGTGAAATGGATTTCGCATCGCTGAAGAAACTCTACACCGAGGTGGACATCGGCACATCATATCGGCAGGAGACGATACGGAATATCTTCCACGAGATCATTCCGCGCATTGGCACCAAAGCCTCAGTATTCCTCACTCGCTATCTGGTCATAGAGAAGTCCATAAAGCCGCCCATCGCGGTGCAGCTGCTCATTCCGATGCCCTTTCACATTTTTGAGCTGTCCGCGGAGCTGGTCAAGGAGTGCGAGAAATTTCTCAGTATCGGACCCGAGCATCCCGACGTGCGGCACGCGGCCATTTTGAGCTTCGCCACGCTCGTTTACAACGTTTACGTGGCCCGCGGCATTGACAAGGATCAGTTCGAGGAATATGTGCAAAAGTATTTCAACATGTATCTGAGTGAGTAGTCGCGACGGATGCAGTCAATCTGGATCTGTAATTGGACTAATCTAATCATTCTCGACCACCAGACGGTCGTGACTATGAGCAGAAGATGTTGTTCCTGCAGGGGCTGAGCAATCTGCAGCTGGGCAATGTGGCCAACTATCTGGAGCCGATGGTGCTGGAGGCCGGCAATGAGGATCTGAGATTTATGGCTGCCTGGACAACGCTGGCCTTGGCCGAAAAGCGGGCCGAGCGCATCTACGAGATCTACTGGCCGATCTTTGAGTCACGCAATGCCAGTCTGGAGCTGCGCGTCGCCGCTGTCACCTTGCTGCTAATATCGAATCCGACGGCGGCGCGACTGATCAGCATTCATCGCATCATACAGAGCGAGACTGACCCGCACTTGATCAACTACTATCGGACAACTGTGACGAGCATATCGGAGACAACCTATCCATGCTATCAGCACCTGTAAGTGAACCGAGCCACACTCACCTGTGACCCGTGACCCCTCCACTGATCGTGTTTGCTTCACTCGCCTTGCAGTCGTCGGCTGCTCTCCTACATGCATCGGCACCTGCCCCAGAAACCGGAGCCACGCTACTGGGTGACTGGCAACTACATTTTTGATTATCGAGACTCCAAGTTCGGCATTGGCGCTATGCTGCAAACCTTCCTCGTAGGGGATCCCAAGTCCGATATGCCCGTGGTCGCTTATTTCAAGTTCGACACCGAGGCACTGGGCAAATTTACGGGCCAGCTTGCGGTGGGTATATCTACAATCGTACCTTGTCCATGCCTTCCAAATCCCATTTGCTCTCCCTCCTGCAGTTGTACATTAAGGCGCGCGGTCTTCCCGATGCCATCTGGCAGACTGTGCGCTCCAAGTCCAACAGCTCGGACCCCTTCACCTTCAAGAGCATCAAAGCACTGCTGGCCATGCTGAAAGCACCCATTGTCAACTCCAAGAACCTGCACCTGGAGTTCATACTGCAAATGGAGGGCAAAACCGTGCTTTCCTACTACCTGAACCAGCGCATGTTCCAGCAACTGACCTACGATAACAGTGAGTACCTGCGTACACATTTTCCAAAGTGCTCACCTGCAAAAGTTGCAGTCGGGTGTAGCCGACTGCACAATACTCCTTGCTCACAGTATAATAACACCTAGAAACAGCAGAAAACGAACTTAATTATTATTGTTCTATTTGTGCGATCTCTAAAGAAGGTATTATTTTTATTATTTCTAAAATTATTATTATGTCTAAAAAAATTGGATTAACATTCAAATATTTTGATTAAATTGACTTGTCAAGCTTCCAGCTTTATATAAAGTTATCAGGTATCTGTAAAAAATAATGTCTGCTCTACCTTAAAAACTGAGCATAGCAAAAATCGAATATCACATTATCTGACGCGGGTATACACGACTTATAAGTATTCAAATTTTCGAATCTCTCGCACAAACCCAATATGCTGTTTTCACTTCGTGAACGATTATACTCGCAGTAATAATAATAGTAAAAATCGTTTTGGGTTTTAAGCCGATCAACAAACTCGTTTTCAAAGAGTTTTTAAATATCCACCGCCAGATGCAGAAAATGTTTGGATAAGGAAAACTACGAATTTAAAGCTTAAGTTAAAAAAAAAAAAAAAGAAAAGAAAGAAACCCACTGGAAACAGTTAATTTGTTTTCGATTTTATGGAAATTTCGACAAAATTATAAGCTGCCCATTTGTGACTATAATTTTGGATTGAAAAAATGGAAACACCAATTAAATTTTGTTAGGTTTTATTAAAAAGCATAAGATATTACGAATAAGGAAAATAATAAGGGAAATATTCGTTAATATTTAAATAGGAAAGTGTTGGTGGCATATACATATAACTAGTCTTGTAGTATAGGATTCTCTTTCCCTCGCTTAACGACTATTTTACTTTCTCGTTTTCTCTCTTTAAATCACACACAAACTCTCTCTCCCTCTCTCTCTCTCTCTCTCCCTCTCTCTCACACCCCCTCTCTCATTTTCAAAATAGTTCTGGATCGTCTGCAATTGCTGATCCGCACCGATAGCCACATAAATATGCAAACAGTGCGTTGGCCTTTTATGAACAAGTATTCAGTGCCCACGGTGCTGGGCACCTCCTCCGACGTGCTGCTGCAGACAACGGTACTCACATCACTGCGTGGCAACATAACGGAACACCGTACACCGCCGGGCACCAAGCACACGCTGGAGATCGATGCACGCTACTCCTCGTACGCTTCGGTGCGCAGCCGCAGCTACAATCCGTTCCTGAATCTGGACCATGAGATCAATCGCGAGCAGGGCTTCCTCATCTATATACCCTTCAGCAGCGAGCTGACCTTAAATGAGAGCGGTCGCTGCGCCCGCTATACCTTCACGCGACCCCAGAATCTGACCAGTGGACTATCGTTCAAGTCCCGTGCCGTGACTACAACGCGTGGCTTGATGACCAAAACACCAGCAGCTCCATTCGAGGAGATCATGTACCCAGAGCGGGGCAACGAAGTGGTGAGCGTCAAAGCATTTAAACCCTCCAATTCATAGACTCTGAACTTTCTCCGCTCCGGCAGTTCCAGCCGTTCAGCTATGCCTTGCCAGACCTGGGCGTCAAACTGAAGGTCAATATAAATCTAAATGAGCTGATCAAATTTCGGGGCATGCTGCTCAAGTCCGAGTTCATAGAGAAGTAGACAACGGAAACTATCCAAAGTGAAACCTTCTCATTTCCATGTATCCTGCCCTCCTCTGTCTTTGCAGTGGCTTCTCGCGCAACATGGTCGTCAGTCTGATGATGTACATCTTTGGCTTTACCCAACTGAGCTCCATCCATCTGGGACATGATCGAAACTTTACCCTGCTGATCTACAATGAAAATGCTACCAGAGTGAGTTCAAAACTTAAGAAAGAGTATAATCTATATATAAATATAAATCCAACAAGAAACCAAATTGGTGAAACCCGGTTTCGAATCGAACCGGTTCAAACGCTAAATTTCTAAATTTACTTTGGACCTTAAACCGGATTAATAAAACAACAAACAGTCCATCGGAACCTACGTTGATTTTTTTAAAAATTGTTAAACCTAAAAAATTTGTCTTAATATTAAAATTTTAAGTAATGCAAAACTTGTTAGTTTCAAACTCTTTTTTTTTGGTTCTCTTAATATAAAAACTAAATATTTTAATTTTAAAATAAGTAATGCAAAACTTTTTAGTTTCCAACTCTTTTTTTGGTTATCTTAAAAAATATATAGTAAAGTGTTCCATTTAAAACTACAATGTTTCAAACCAAGCAACAAATTAACCAAATTATTGACTGTATTTTTAATATTTTCACCCACGATTATAAACAATCTTCAAATTCTCCAGATTGATGGCAATATCTGTGTTGAGGACGTGCTCAAGACCTCGGAGCTTAAGGGTAAACAGATTGGATTCACACTGGAGCACGCGGATGAAACTCAGAATGTGGATTCGCTGCACAAGTGGAACGTGATTGTGGATGTTCAGACTTCAACCAAGTCCAGCTGGTTCAAGGTCACCGGAAAGGTGCAGCGCAATTCAAAGGACGACGAGGAGGACTGGAAGGTAAGAATTGTATTTATAGGTCAAAAATTGTGGTGGGAAGTGAAATCGGTGGTTTTAAAGGGGGCGAAAATTTATTAAACCGAATATTTGTGTTAATTTGAACAATAGAATAGTCGACAGCCCAATTTGACTAGAGTTACCCCGCACATGCAGCCCCATTTTAATGTTGGATTTAATTGTGGTATTGAAGTTGTTAGCCTTCCTGGCCGGCAATCTCCAGCTCTTCCTCGGCATTGATCAGTGCCACAACACCATTTTGTAGGGTCTTGACCAGCTCGAACTCGGTGAAGCCCATACGACGTCTATTGGAGACGTCCATGACGCCATCCTCGATGGCGGTGTGCTCCCCGCCAGTGCCGCGCACCTGCAATGACAGCTCCTCGGCCATTGCCTTCAGGCGCTCGTCATCCTTGCTCAATAGGGGCAGGCGAATGTGCACCGAGGCGCGCAATGTTGTGCCCAGATTGGTGGGACAGGCGGTCAGAGCGCCGTAGCTCGCGTGACGGGCAAAAGTTAGATTCTTCTCCAGCTCCTGCACACCGGCGACCAGGCGCTGGTAGACATCGCCCAGGTCACCGCACTGCGCCATGGATATGATGCGTACATGGTCCTCTTCGTTGACCCAAATCATAAACGTCTCGGCGGGATTATGGTAAATACCCCGTCCGGTGGGCCAGAAGCGGTAGCAACCAGCGGTTTGCAAGTATGGATCGCCTCGCTGGAACAGTATATGACGTTTCACCATCTCCTGCTGCGTTTCTGTGTCCAAGTCACCCATCGTTATATAGGTGCCAATCAGCTCGCCATCCATGGTCTCCGTGGCTGCGACCACCTTCTCCTCCACCTCGATCAGCTGCTTCTCCGTCAGCTTGGGGAAGAACGGTAAGCCCTCAATGTTTCGGGCAAGTCGCATGCGTGTGGAGAGTATGTATTTGCGTTCCGCGTCCAGATTCTCGATCTCATCCGCGTTTCCCCAGTCGATGTCCTTCTGCAGGACGTCGCTGTCGTTCTCCTCCTGGCCATGGTACTCCTTCACAATCGGATCGAACAGCTTGGTAAACACATCGTAACACTCGGGATCAGCCGCATATATGCCGACACCCGAGTCGTGGTGCTCGAAGCCCGAAACGGCACAATCGTACAGATATGCATCGACCGGTGACGACGTGGTCACCAGCATGTACTCCTCCAACAGTTCAGGCGTCAGGTATTTACGCAGCAGCGAGTTGACGTTCTCCTCGTCGTCGATGAGCGACTTGTAGCCAGCCATGGTGAGCTCCTGGTACTCTTCCGGTGATTTCTTGCTGCCAAACGAACCGAAGCGAATTAAAACAAAATACTGGATTGTAATTGAAGAAGAAGCGAACCAGGTGTACTTACATTTGTCCACGCAAGCGTTCCAACTCCTGCTCCAGGCGAGCTATCGACGACTTGGCCTCCTCCAGGTCATTCTTCATCACATCATATTGGGCATCGTCCGGGCAGCTTTCGCACATGAATTTGCGCACAAATCGAATGGCATCCTCGGGCTTGTTCTGCTCCTCGTAGAGCTTGATCAGCGCCTTGCTCAGCGCATCTATAACTCCGGCACGTTCCAGGTACTTGCGGTATTGCACGCGTTTTGACTCAATCTGACGGCAAAGATAATTCAATCTACCACTACTACGGCTACTGTTATTTGCTTTTGCTTCTCTCTTACCGACGTCATCTTTTAATCTGCTCAACCAGAATCGAAACCAAAATTTAAAAACACAAAACTAATTAAATCCTCTAACCAAAGCGTCCAAAAACCAGCACTCCTGTCAGACTCGAGTCTTTAGATTATTCCGCACTTTCTTAATAACAAAAAAAAACTGAATTTTATGCTGAATTTGTAATGTGAGAAATGCGTCTGAAACGTTTAGTTGCTGACTGGTTTCTAAAACTGAAACCGGCCCAGCACATATTGATCAAACTGGCGACGTTAAACGCCTGGCCTGCCCACAACTACGAATGTGGGCCAGCAATTGTGGCTGGCAAGAGCTCGAGGTAATGCAGTAGGCTCGTGTGCCCCGACAACAATGTGCCTGTTGTACGTAAAGTGGCACGCGGACTAACTGACAGGCGGACAGACGGACAGACGAACAGAGCCGACGACAGATACCCAGGATATATGTGCGGGCTAATCGTTGCCGCAGTTGTTGTGGTTGGTCGCACGGCAGGCGTTTCGTCATGGTAATCTGAGCCACCCTCAAACAACAAAACCACCCGAAACGAGTGCCTCCCACAACATTGCACACACACATGAATAAAAAAACATACACACCTGACGCTTAAAGGAACACAAATAAACACAAAAACCAAACTAAGTTTATTAATAATTGTTATATACAAATTTAAGGACAACACGAATGGCTCGCCTTGAATTTTTCTATTTTACTGTTTGCTCAAAACACAAATTGGCTCAAAAAATTAAAATAAAATTGCTACCAATTATTAATTATTATTAAAAAATAGTATTTTATTTGAAGAAAATTATTGTTTGTTTTTATTTTTATATTATTATTTTTTGTATTATTGTAGAAATCTGAATTGCAAATACAATGAATATTTGTAAGCAAAAGAATACTGATAATAAGAAGCTATCGTTTCTATTGCTGTGACGAGCAGTGTAATTGTTTCAAGTGCATATACAGGGTGCTAATGAGAGCACTCGGCGCGTGTCAGTGGCCGCCTCTTGAAACGTTTGCTGACTTCTTGGCTCACTTTTTACACTTTGCTGTCTCTTGCAGGCCTGCTCCAAGTTGACCTATGAACCGCTGGTATTCACCAAACGCCCGCACACACTCAATGGCTATGTGGTCTTTGGCCTGGCCGCCGAGGACGGCGAATGCCCCGAGAGTGGCTCCAAAGTGCAGTTTGCGGCACGCGCAGGCGTAAGTCTTCTCTCTGCTTAGGTATTTGGCAACAATTGAATTTTTTGTAATTGAATTTTTGTAATTTAGCCCTCGGAGCATGCACGGGCGTTTCTGCGCTCGGACAAGATCTCGCTGACGGACACCGATTTCTGTCCCAAGGAGGTGCTCAAGTTTTCGCCCATACCCACATCGAAGTATTGCAAGCGCAGCAATTTTGAGAATTTCACATCCATAACGCAATATGACATGGACCTGAAATTCAATAATGTAAATCGATGAACCCCAGGTCAACTATCAAAAATAAATATCAAAAATAATCGATCAATATTTTCTTAGATGCCCGCCTGGTTTGATCTGTGGTCGACGCGACTGGATCACTTAGTGTCCGCCCTGTCCGCCAACAAGGTAGACAGCCTGCACATGAGTCAGCAGATCAACATTACGATGCACACGCCGAACGATCACTTCTGGCTAACGGTGGAGGTGAATGGGGTCCATTGGCGCATCTATCACATTCCGTTCCTGTACAAGCTCGACTCCAAGTTTGATGCATCGCACGAGTTGACGTACGACTCGGGCTTGAAGCGTTCCTGCTCAGTGATCAACGGCATGATCAATTCATTTGATGACTATCTCATTAATCTGGGCGAGATTACCGCACAGCCGGATTGTCTCACCCTGCTGGTGGCGGACTGCTCGCCTCTGCCCAACATGGCTGTTTTCCTAACCCCCTCGCCCGACGCCCAGAGCCTGGCCAGCAATTACGGACTACGCGTTCACATTGGTCCCAACTACTTCAACTTCCGTTCGCGTGCCGGCAACAGCAGTCAGCCAGACGAGGCACCCGTTTTCATCTATGTGAATCAGGCGCAGACTCCACATGATGTGCGCCAGAAGCCCTATCAATGGCCGATCGACGACAGTGACTATGCATTCCGGTAGGTTCATCAAGTCGATATATCAGCTGTCCGGTTTTATTTAACCACACTTTCTCGCTGCAGCGTCGAACTCAACGAGCAGAACATTTTGATCGTCGAGTGCACCAAGTTGAGCGCCACGATTCAGTTCGATATGTACAACATCTTGAATTTCGAGATCTTTGGCGTCTACAAGCATCAGATGTGCGGCCTGTGCAGCAAGCCACTCAACCGCATGCAGAATTACACGCTGTGCGAGGTGGACACGCGGGGGACGACGCAGACGCAGACGCCGCCGCGGAATCTGTCCGAATTACTTCTCGCATAAGGATGATATTAAGTTGTAACCAAAGTGAAGCAGAAGAGAACACTGTAGAAAACCACACGAAAACTTAGTGCAAATAAAAACACAAAAAAAAACAATGAAAAATGAACCAAATCCTGAAACCATGTTAAAAACAAATAATAAAGTTGCAGTTGGGTGTAACCGACTGTGCAATACTCGATCACAGTATAATAACAGCTTCAAGCAGTCGAAAACGGTCTTAATTATTATTGTTATTTTGGAAATTTATAGATTTGTGTAATTTGAGGGGGCGATCTTTAGCTATAAAATTAAAATAAATTGAGGACTTGAGACTTTGGCTATTAAGCTCCTATATACCATATGCAGGTCAAGTTTATTTCATATGTCAAATTTTTCTTAATCGATTTTTCAGGATACCTCCCTCGTTCCCAAAAATTCAATGCAACTCAGCTTATATCTGAGTACAGTGTATCCTTAATCGGGCACTCCCAACCGGAGGGCTCCTTCTTCCTTTATTTTGTATGTTGTCATATTTGTGGCTTAAATTAGGCGTGCAAAGCGAAAGAGAGTCGACGAAATGTGAATTATTTAAACAATACTTAAAAAACATTCTTGAGATGAGTATCCATACATTTTTTAAATGTCCCTTCGATTTTTTAAGTATACGTACAATAGTGCGTAAATAATATGTATAAATATTACAACAAATTTGCACGAAATAAAAAATAACAAAAGTATATACATACATATAACTGAATACGATTTTAAGGGAAAACAAAAAATTTTTATTACTTAAAGGTTGGATTTTAGTAATTTTTTAGATCTGATTTATGTGGGACCTAGGATAACAAAAAATTTTAAGCTGTAAACAGAAATTTAATGAAAAAAAAAAGTAGGCACCGCCCGACTAGTAGATACCCTGAACCCAGCATTTAACAAATACTTTATGAGTATTGAAGTGGTTAAAAATTGAAAGAAAAAAACGTTAGCGTTTTACTCGTATAGTACCGCATGACGGACAAAAACCATTTCAATGGGTTCAGGGTGTACTATACTACTTTTTTAGCAAAACTAGCAAAATTTCAATAGAGAAAAATCGAATGCATATTTTTAAGGTAATCAATTTTGGCCGACGATGGGCAAGATATTTAATTCGAATTCCAGCTAAACAACTAGGCGGAAAGAATCGTCTGGAGGTCGACAAAAAATCGGCGATTAAAAAATTCAGCCTTTTCTCCAATATCACAACCACAATTTCCAACACATCATTTGATGGAACAATAGGAAAGAAGGAGACGTTAGATGAAGACCGTTAATTATTAATTAATTAATCTGATCCTATCCCAATAAAACCGAATTCGAAAGATGTTTTTTTTTAGCATTTTTTTAAATGAATGTATATCATTTGAAGATATTACTTTATTTTTTATTTTGCTTAATCATTTCTTCGTTTTAAAAAATGAAAAGATAAAGTCCATAGGATTACGTTAAGTTATAATAAATCGAAAAATAAAGCTATCGATATTCATGTCAAACGCATTTGAAAGCTTGCGCTTATTAATTCAAAATGTTAGAAATGAAATGTTATGTCCGTATTGATCTTTGGAGGCAGCTTCCAAATTGCAACATATTTATCTTAAATTGGGCATCATATTAACTTCAAATGTGTGAGTAAAACTAAAATTATTTAGTGTCAGTTTCACAACCTCGGCGTCAAGTGCTCTTTAAGCGAACTAAACTGCATGTTATACTGTTTATAATTTTATTGCTTCTTCCAGCCAATTTGCTTCTCCCGATCACGATGAAGTTGAGTCAACAAATGCAAACGCAGCTGGGCGACAGTCTCAAGTGTCTCGTTGCACAATCTACATTTCTGGGGCTGCATAGTACCGTCGCTGCAAACGAATCAGATAAAATTAGAGCGGGTATTCATGTTACTCCACAGTTTACTTACAAGTTACGCCAGTCGTATAGTTCTTTACAATTTGCTTGTAGAGCCAACAAATTGCCCATATTTTCGTTCTCCAGATCATAGGAGCAGTGCATGGGGAATATAGCACGTTTGCCGTAAGGTTCGGACGGTGGCTCCAAGTCAGACATTTCCTCCCAAATGTGTTCAGAATTCGATACGTGCCGTTCCACGAAACTGCGATCCTTACCTAAAAGGCTACAAGTGTTCGAAAGTTAAGAATCTTTTTATTAGTAGTTTGTTCTTTCTTTTTTGTACAAACCGAGTTAACAATGATCGCAATTGGTTGAATATTACAACACGATCCTCCGTACCCACTGAAGGCATTTCGTTGGCATCAAAATTGTAGAACATACTATCGATATTATAACGCATTTGGTTGATCTAAAAAGATTATTTTACATGATTACTTTATCGAAAAAATATATAAATATATATAAATAAAATATATATAAATATATAATATTCATAAGTCATAATAATATCCGGTTTTATATTAGCTAACTCCGCCCAACCGAAAAGACAGTCAGTATACCAAAAATTAATCACATTTACAATATCACCTTTTGAACAGCAATCGTAGCAAAATACTAGCTAATTTAACAGAAGAGCAAGAAATATAAAAGAAACTAAGCTGAACTTTTTCATAATAATTAAACTATGGCTTGCAAATATATTAAATTTAACACAAAAATATACTGTTGAATTAGTTATATAAACTAGTCTGACTTAGCTTAAAAAGTGCAAAGCAAAAAAAAATAATAAAAGTTGTAACGGCAATTGAGATATACGAAGCACTTACAATACGAATATCATCTTTGAGAATAGCGACATCTAAATTAATGACCATGTCGTGCTCTTCAAAATAAGGTTGCATAGTTTGGGGATTGTAGCCGGCCGAGGCCAGCCAGAAGGCAGACATACTTTGTACGGTCGTTATTACATTTGATTTGCATGGTGGGGCAAAAGAGCATGGCCATTAGTGCACCGAAGCCATGTATATTAGGCATCAGAGTAGTGCCGCGAGCTATCAACCTTTCGGAATCTTTCGATTCGGCCACGGATGCGGCCACCACCATCTGATCGTGACGATCCTGGGGTTCGGTATCCAGGAGTACTGCGTTGACAGAGTCTCGGTCAATTGTCACTGACTTGTACATGCCAATACGGAGCATGGAACTCATTTTGCACTCGAGTGGACTGTACGGTCCACGTAGGCATATGCTGAGATTGCATCTATCCAGAGGCGGTGGCTCCAAATCCTCATCCTTCGGAAGCTGTGCAAAGCGCAAATACTCTTCATTGATGTGCTCTTGATCTGCAACGGACACATAACGCTTGGTCTCCTGCTTACGTATGCGAAAATCGTGATCCTTGCGTGACATATAGTCCTCGTCGGCGCGTCGAGCTAATTGGCGCTCCACCAGTCTATCGTTGAGCAAGCCATCGCGCATATGTATTAGAACAGCGGCAACGTTGTTGACCAGCGAATAAACTTCCAGCTCCAGTCGACCGCATTTGGCAACCGAGCTCAACATTTCGTTGGCCTGCTTGGGCCATAGATTGTAGCAACTGGTTACCGATGATGGCTGCACAAGCGCCAAGCGGCATTCAAACATACGCGGCGGCAACTGCTCAAATTCGCGCTTCAGCTCGAGCGACATAAGACGCAGCTGATCCATGGTCAGCGACACCGCATCGCCATAATCAATGAAACGCACACGAAACTTGGGATGCCCATTTGTCTGCGTCTCCACTCGCAACACCACTGCGCGCTGAAAGAGGTGTCCCCGTTTCGCCAGCAACTGCAGACCCTTTGTAATGGCGCTCGCATTCCGCACGTGGCAGCTTAGCTGCTGCGGCGCATTGAATATCTCGGACATGCTTGCAATTCGCTCGGCAAGCGCACGTGGCTGGAAGTAAAACTTGCCACAGTTAACAATCTGAGGAATAGAAAGGAAGTTGAAAGGAGTTGATTCAATTAGTAACAGTGTCGATATAAAAAATGTTTTAGTTCTTGCTTGCTTAAAATAATAAACAAATAATCAAATTATACAGAATTTTATAGACATCTTTAAAAACCATTTTAACTAAAATAATAAACAGCCTTATTATTTTTAAGTCCAAATTAGATATTATTAAAATGACAATTAGTGGTAAACCTAGATTTGTTTAAATGTGTATCCAAAGGATATTAATACTTTGAAGTTTAAATTTGATTAATTGGAAAAATTTCAAATTATTGTTTTTTGATTTTTATAATGGTTTTGTACAAATGTGTGTCGGTAAGAAACATGTATTAAAAGTCGAGTCGAATTATCTATCTGGAAGTCTAACCGTATGTCCGTCTGTCTGAAGTTTAATTTAGTTTTATTCAAAGGTATTTTGAGCATATCTCACAGACTATAAGATAGTAACACCAAATTTTATATATTTACATTTTACTACTTATTAGGTACTCATTGCCATATTATAGCTATATGAGGACAATTTCAATTCAATATTTAAAATAGGTATATTAATGGTAACACTCACGTGAGTAATAAGGCCAGTAATGGTCTTGTCAAACACAGATGGTAAGGTGAGCAGCTCAACATTCCATTGGCTGGACGGCGGCACCCAGGTGCATTCATTGACCACACCAATTTTGCGCTGTTGAACGTACTTAAGAGCAGTGGTTTGACTGTAAAATAATTAAAAAACAAAAGAAAAGTTAGTCAAATAATAAGTATTAATAATCCAACTTACTCCATAACGCGCAGTGGACGATTCTGAGTCTCAAGACGCATGCGAACTGCTTTGTATACCTCGGTCATGACGCGACCCGGCATTTGGACGACCTTTGCGGTGTCCATATTTTCATCGTCCACCTTGAACGTAACAAATAGCTTTTCCGAGCCATGCTGAAAGGTTACGTCCATATTTTCGGGGGGAATTTTCGCCTCTAAGAACAATTCCTTTATGCGCCGTGTATATAATTCGCCCATGTAACGGGGCTCAAAGTGCGTGAAGTAGACGGTGCGGCATGGATCTTTGCCACAAATGCTTTGGTACAAATCGCGATCGTAGTCCGCATTCGCTTTATTGCTGCGAATAAAATAATTGGGATAGAACGCGCCGGCGATGATCACCTTCAGAATTATGGACTTCTCGCGATCATCCCACGTCTGGCAGGCTCCATAGGGCAACGACTGTAGATTAACAGCGATGCAACGCTGTTGCAATTCCTGCACCATCAAATGCATCTCCTTAAGCGAGCGCAAGTTGATGTTAAAGCGACGGGCCCATTGTTCTGCTGACTCCTTGAGCATGCGGTCCTGACACATGTTCAGATAAATCTAAAAACAAAACCAACAGATATAGTACAGTTTTATGCTACTCTAATCTATACTTACTCTATACACACGCCAAATGGCCACCATATCGGAACCGGAACCATCGGCAAAGATGTAGTGCATCCAAAATGCATCTTTCATGTGTCCACGTTTTCCTGTTAGATACAAACAGCGCACAGTCATGCCAGCAGCTATAAAAGAATATATATTAAAATAAACTTCATAGTTGAGGCTATGCATTTACCTATAACAATGGCCTCGTCCAGGCAATTAAAGACGTAGCCCAGTATGATAAGGCGGCTCAGGCGTACGTCTAGCGGAAACCGAGACATAATTGTACCCCAAAAGGTGATATCGCCGTCCAGCTCCTCGTAAACGCCATCAACGGTTGTGTACAGGGCGCCCACCTCCTTCAGCAGCAGCACTGTGTTGTGTATGTCTGCAAGATTTGGCGGCGATATGGCCAAGGCCAAAATTTCACTAGGCCTACCCATATCGAGCTCCTTGGCTTTGAGTACCGAGTTCTGCAACGGCGAGCGAAGCATTTCGGGAACGCCAAACTCTTTCATGTCCTCCAAATAGAAAGCCTTCGTGACCATGCGATAAACTCGTCCACTGCGTAGGCGACCAACGCGTCCAGCACGTTGACGACAATTAACTTTGGAAGCCCATTCCAAACGCAGACTGCTAAAATTGGAGGCCGTATCGGTGTGCAAAACCCTGGTTAGGCAAAAATCAATTACATAGGAAACATCCGGCACTGTGATAGAGCTCTCAGCAATGTTGGTGGTCAATATGACCTTGCGATGGCCAGAAATTGGAGGACGGAAGACATCCGCTTGGGAATCTGGTGACATCAGCGAATGGCACCGCACAATAGTGATTCTCATGCTGGGACTGTGTGGCAAAGAAAAAAGGATATTAAATTAAAGAAGTATATTGAGTAAATACATTTCGAAACATAAAACACTTTTTTGAAAGTTATATTACTTTTAATATTAAAAATATTAATGCAGAAGTATATTTAATTTTAAAACGTCTATTGTTATATATATGTTTAAATTATTTGTCTATCTAAAAATAATTGATGAAACTATTCCCTTCTCACATAAAAGGGACAAATCCGATCAAAACTATAAGCAAATATGTAATAATTATACTTTTGGCTTACTAAGTTTTAGTAAAAACAAATGATATATATAATATAATAACTTTAGTAACGTGATCTTATTTCTGGATTTATTTCATTTATTTTCTCAAGAGCTGTTTTAAGTTTAAAGCTTTGTGTGTACTTACTTCTCCTCCATGACGTTGGTAATATGCTCCGCCATGGTGTCAATCTCATTGATGCCCGGCAGAAATATAAGTACGGAGCCGGTGCGCTTTGCCTCCTCATAGGACTGCTGGGATTGGCCGACAGCCTTGCGCTCCATATTATCAATGACCAGAAGAATTTTGGTAGCATCACCGTAGCCCTCAGGTAAAATGCACGGTTCTCTGTGCTGCGGCTCATCCTTCCAGTGTATATTTTTAAGCTGATCGCGATAGTATTTGACCAGCGGATATTTACGTCCATGGCTGGCGGTGACCACGGGCGGAAATGATGAGCTGGTGGCAAAGTATTTGGAAAACTCGCGCGTATCAATTGTGGCCGACATCAGGATGACCTTAACATGACGTGAATTAAGGGCCAGCAAGCGGCGCACCACGATTAGCAAGAAATCCATGTCCTGATCACGTTCGTGCACCTCATCCAGCACAATGTGCGTATAATGGGTCAGTGTCTTCAGGCGAATCAGATTATTTAGCAAAACTCCTGTGGTGCAGTACAATATACGCGTGTCCTCCAGATTCGACTGCCGATGCAGTCCAACCTGGTAGCTGCACACAATGCCCGGCTGCCATTGTCTCTCCTGGCATACACGATTGGCAATTGAAATTGCAGCAATGCGGCGCGGCTGCGTCACGACAATATTACAAAATTCGCGCCTTTTAAAGGCCTCATCTAGAATATATTGCGGCACCTGGCGGAAAAAAAGTGTACCAAAATAATCGATAAGAATTTATTAAACGAAGCTTGCGATAGTGAACTCAAATCGATAGTCCGCGCAACAAGTAACGCTGCGCTATGAAATTATAAACAAACTTTTGGTTCGTGGAGATAAACAAGAATAATGAGATATATGGAGCAAAATGTTTACGACGACTGCTGGCAGCTGCTACAGCGTTTTGGACAGGATGCCGACGAGTTACGGGAGGCAAAATTTGAGACTTTCTGCCACGCATGGCATAAACTGCAGATGCAACACATCTACTCGGCGCAAACCAACCACATCGAGGTGATTGAGACTACAATGGCAGCCCTGCACGTGGCCAAACGAGTGGCCTGCAGCCGTCGAACCGACGGTGAACTGTTTCAAGCCAGACGCGCCCAACGCATTGGTGCAATCTATTTGCTGTACGCCATCTACAACAAGCAGCCCACGAAGCACTTTGTCAAGATCGAGGTTTCGCCCCGCACTTGGCAATCACTTACCGGCTATATCGAGCAGCTGAGGCAGAAGGGTGCCGAACGGGCCGACACGCAGCAAGTGAGCTACATCTTCTGGCAACTGATACAAGATCAAGCTTTTCGCTACACGGCTCTAGACTACTGCCAGGCTCTGGATGCGCTGACCGCCTATGACAGTCTGGAAAGCTTTGCGGTAGCCAAAAAACAGAATACCAGCGGAGCTTCGCTGTTGCAACAACAACTAAAACCAGCCAACTTCAACGACGAGCTGTATGGACTGACGGAGCTGGCTGCCATTTGCAAGCCATTTTGTCAGCTTGAAACAGAATACAACAAGCAAATGGAACCGCATCGCTCATCGTTTCCCGCCACAAGCATCTTCCGACAGCTGAACGATGTTTTCTGTGAGATCAACGATCTGCTGCTGACAGACGAGGATCGGCCCACAACGTCAAGTGGCACAAATGAGCAACTGGAACTGCGCAAGCGCGTCCGCCACAAGGCGATGTTCGGCGATGCGCAAGTGAACATGTCGACAGACGAAGAAGTAGAACCTGAACCGCCGGTGCGTGCAACTCGCGATCCACACGAACGACGTATGTCATCAGCGACAGTCTTTGGGCGCAAATTGCCAGATGATGTGCTTAAGGACTTGGAATGCCTATCAAACCAGGACCCAGTTTAGCTGCTTAAAATGCAGTTTGTAATCTTAGCTTCTTATAGAACATACATTAATTTAAAATTGTTTCTGTTTTATAAAAGATATGATAAGGAGCTAAAGAAAGTTTCTTACCGCCAAAAAAAAAAAAAAGAAAAGAACTCAAGTATAATTTAGTAACGTAGTAAAAGGCAACAGTCTCCTCGCAACAGTTATACCAATATACAGGTTTATAACGCTCAAAAGTTTTGTTTTTCGACAAACAGTTTCCATAACAGCTATATGACACTGGCCAAATCCGGCCGACTCCGAACAATGCATTGCGTTCAACGTGTGTGTGCAAATCTTCAAAACTCAGGGACTAGTATACAGAAGAAACAGATGGACAGACATGGCTACATTGACTCGGCTGTTGATACTGATCAAGAACATATACACTTTATAGGGTCAGAGACACGTCTCCTTCCATAAGTTATACATCTAAGTTTGAAGTTGGCCACATCTTTAAAAAATACTGAGCAAGTAGTAAGACAAGAATAGACCAAATGGTATAGAATAGAATAATGGAATAGACCATTAATTAACATACCTGAGTGGTCTTACCACATCCTGTCTCGCCTTTCAGTATAACCACCGGGTTCTCTCTAATGGCCTCAGTTATCTGTTCGCGCTGCGCATAGATTGGCAAATTTCTATTGCGATTTAAATCGAATCTGAATTTTTCATAAAATGCGTCATCAGAGCGCACGCCGGGTAATTCATGCGATTCCTCCTCCTCATCACTGTCCAGTTCGTCGAGCGTTCTGTTTCGTTTGGCCACACTTTGACCATCTGCGAACTGTTAAGAAAATAATAAACAAAACGCGGCTCCGATTACAGTAAAACTTTTCACACACACACACACAGGCGTAGCGGTTTCTCATGCTTACTTGGTTCATAAGAAGCTTCTCTTTTGCGACGATTTCATTCACATAATCTACACCGAAAATCTCGCGCTTAATCGGCTTTGACTCGCTGGTCTCTGTTGCGAGTTCTGTGGGATTGCCACTTATACAACCTTGCGGTGCATGGCCACGTGTGAACTGCTTCGAGAAATCGAAGAAGTCCATCAGGTCGGAGTCCATCTTAATGCAATGTAATCACTTTTAAGAATACAATTCCCCAACTTTTCCAAAAGCTACAAAACGATAACAGCGCGCGTCAAAGGTTGAACGGTAAATGAATTATTTGATCTGGCAATACTTTTGTCGTATTGTATTGTATTGTATTTACCAACACTTTTTCTATAAATTATGTGTCGCTCAATTTGTGACAACAATTTAAATAGTTGCTGGATACTGGCAAAATATTTTTGAACTTATATGGAAAGTATATAAATAGTATCCGAATCATGCTACCAAGCATCCGAAATTGAGATGATTGCTCGATAGCCTAGATGTCGATAGCCATAATACATTGATAGATTTTCGGCCGATAAAGTATTCAGTATCGATACCCTCTTACACTGCTGCTGACGTTTGACAGCACAATTAAACGAGATATAAAACAAAAAATTTTGCGAGTAAGGACAAACAACACATAATACTTGGATCAAAATTGTATAAATCAATTAGCTGCCTAAAAGGAGCACAAAAATGACACGTAAGTGACAATGGTCTGTGTTTACCATTTCTTTGTTTTCGTTTGCCGTTCGTCGTTTATAGTGAATTTTTGAGAGCTATGAATCAGTTAAGTTTATTACACTAATAACGATTAAGCTGCATAAACAATAGTTAATGATTGGATGGATTTGTATGTAAAACACATTGGCGTAGAAATATTGATTCAGAAACTGGTGACCCCTTGAGTAAATATGTATGTATGTATATTATACATATGCACATATATATCTCAGAACATGCATGGCATGAATGCTTCTAACCTCTTTTGCCGAACTGGACCAAATTAGCATGCGAATTAAAAACAGAATATCTGTCATAAAATAAAAATGTATATATTGCACATGTAAATAAGATAATAATTATTAATATCATTTCCAGGTGGCAATCAACGAGACCTGGCGCGCGCCAAAAACCAAAAGAAGTTGGCCGAGCAGACCAAAGGCAAGCGCACAGATAGTCTCACGGTAGAGCAGCGGAAAGCCAGGTAAGTGTGAATATACCTTATACACTGTTCACTCGTCTATAATACTTGGGATCTCCTCTAGGGATGCGGAAGTGATGCGTGAGAAGCAAAAGAAAAAGGAAGACGAGGCGGCCGCTGCTGCTAGCAAAAGCAAATAACAAAATTATGGTAATTTCCAGTTCGAGCTAGAACAGTGTGCATCCGTGCGGCCATCGTAGGTCACACAAAATTTTTGTTAGGCATAGGCAATTTTAAAACAAAGCAAAAACAGCAGTCGCAATCCGGAGACACCGATCGACGCTAGCGATTAGCCTCCAGGATTGATAGTCAATGTCAATCAATTGGTTAAATTGCGCAAAACATGTGAAATATAAGCATAAAAGCAGTAAATATCCAGTCAACTACGTATCCCTTGGCAGAACCACAAAACGGCTCATTTTCTTTAATGTTATGCAATACCGCTGAACAATTAATTATCTTTATTATTTCTCTATATACCTGACTAAATTATTTACTGTAAAATATATAAATTTTCAAATAAAACATAATATACAGCCAATACAACCAAACAACAAACATTGCTAAATATTATGTATTATTATTTATGACGAAAATATATATATACATATAATCTAACTAATAAGCAAATATATAGCACTTAAATTGATATTAAGATGTCGAGAGAGAAAAATAGATTGAAATTGCATACTAAATAAACCAAACAGTCCTTATGTGTATCTTCGTATATCGTGCATACCACGTAGTTGTCTTGTCTACATTTTAGGGATTTGTGCTAGAAACGATAAGATAGTCCAAAATGCATTAAATGGCCTTATAAGTAATAAATATTGCTCAAATATTGCTCTTTTTGCGCTTAAATTTATGGTTGAACAAAAGTAAAACTGGATCAGACAAATATTTTTATTTTTGACTTTTAAAACGAAAGTCTTCAAAAGTTCAATTATTTATTATTATCGATACAATTTATAGAATTTGTTATTAATATTATTATATACACATCCATCACAGTATTCTTGTAAATTCTTTAGATTATCCAATATCAAAACAACACAAAAACATTCATAGATAGCATTAAAACAAACAAACAAAAAGGGGAAAAGCTTCTTGATTGTATATCAAACAAAAAAACATCTAAGCGATGTAAAAATCTAGTGGCAAGAGCATATTCAAGCCCCAAAAGGAATTAATTTATTGGCTCTTATTACAGGTGCACATAGCTTCTAATCTTCTAATCAAATCTAATCTCTAACCTTAGTCAATACGAATTATTGAAATGGAATGCACAATTTTTTTAACATAATGCCAGGAACGCTAGAAAATACGAATATCTATCGCGTCGATTTAGTTAAGTTTGGATGTCACGTTTTGCTGATTTAAAGGTGTATAAGCCCATGATCTTAATCCATATCGTGGGTATGTAGTAACAATTGAATAACAATCACTGTCGATGTTCTCCAGTCACCTTTGCAGGGGATTTTCCTTTATAACCATAAGTTTATCACGAATTTACATACAATGGATCATTTTTAGGTCAAATAATAAACAATAAAGAAAAGTTATCTTCCGAGTGTCGAAGATTGAATGCCCTTGCAGACACAAAGCAATATATTTATTTACTTAGCCAACAAAATACGTATATTTTGAGTTTCTTTTATATATCTGGATAAACTAAAAAATGTTACAAATAGTCTGACAATTCCTCAAAACTGCTTATTAAATTCGGATAAAAAGTCGATCCTATTTATGCTGCAGAATATTTTAACTACAGGATCTAGAAGTATCCAATTTAAAGATTTTTCATAGGTTTAAGGACCTAGGACGGAACAAATAAAACATATTTAGGTATTCAGATATTTAGTAAAATAACCATCAGAAAAAAGCGACCCACATAATTCGATTTATAAGAAAGTATCAAAGAGGCCACAGACTCTCGCCAAAGCCAAAGGAACCCAACTGCCAATAAGTTGAATCTGGCATTTGCCATTTGTACGTAGATAGGAGAAATGCCCAAAAACAAAAAACCAAGTCGAAGCAACTAACGCTGCCAAGCGGGCCACTATCCAAAAATGGGCGACAGCGGAGCGTGTTGGCATCGTATCTATGGCGCGTATCTTAAATGACTAGTCGCAGTTCCATGGGATACGGATGCCGTTGCCGTTGCCAATGCCAATGCCAATGCCGAGCCTGGGAGTGGGACTCGAACTGGTAGAGGGTCGCGTGCGAGATGCTCATGTGCAGGGGACTTCTTGGAAACGCGATGACAACAACAACACTAACTTAGTGCCCATGTAATGAGCGCGTTTTAATGATTTGTTCGGTGCTCTAGTGCAAATCGTTGTAACTGATACCGCCGAACTAACAAAGGCCCAATGTTGGTTTAGTTTTGTGTTTGATAAGTTTATGCCGGAACCGCGGACAACAACAATGAAAACAATAACAACAAGTAAGAGTGCTTTAGTCAAGAACGCCCGACTAGGAGATACCCTTGCAAAATTGCGACTAACGGCGCACTTTACTCAGCTGCTACGCTGAATAACTTCTAAAATAAAAGTATAATTTTTTTGAAATTTTTAATATTTTCCAACATCACTTTATGGGTTTATGGCCCTTACAAAGATTTGCCCAAAACCATTATACCCTTATTACTAATTTTCAATGGGTTCAGGGTATAATAACAGGTTTTTTAGTTTTACAAGCTCCCAGAGCAAAGAAAGCTTCTCAATGAAAGCTTAAGCAAGAGCAAACCACCTTTGGTTTCAGAACTTTTCTACGCCACATACAAAAGAAACTAAATCGATTCGACGTCAGCGACGGCGACGCAGCAGCCAAACACTGAGAGCGATTTGTTGCTGCTGCCGATCGCCTCTCTATGCGACTCTCATGAACGGCGCGCGTTTTCAGTCGCTACGTGAAACTCGCCGCAAACACAACAAAACGCGCGTAAAAGCCGTGCCAAAAGTCGTAGTAAAATAAAAGCGAGGCATATAACCAAAAATTCTAAAAAGTAAAATAACTAATTGTCATTAATTGGCTGCCCAAAAACGTTTTTGCAAATAAAGTGAGAAGTGCGCGTAAAAGTAGAAAGTGTAAGTGAAATTGTCTTTCTGTAGACAAATTTGGCAGGCATTTGATGCGGATGGAAATGCTAATGCAAATGCCAAGTGTCTGACATTATCAGCACTCAGTTGGCAAACGAATGCAATTGCAATTTCAAATCATAGTCGATGACCGAGTGCCCAGGCACTGGGCAGCTCGATCGTTCGATCGATCGTTCAATTGATCGCCAAATGCAAATCAAGTGATAAACGATCGCCACGAAATTGAAATAACAGGCGTGCAGCTTTCAGTTGATAGAGGAGCAGCTACCCGAGTTCCCAGACCCCAATGAATGCCCCCACCTCTTGCCCCATCCCTAACAGTCTGAGTCTGAGGCGATCGTCTGCCGTTGACAGTCGCAAGTCGCAGTCGTAGTTTCGTAGTCGTGTGTTTCTTTTTATTATTTATACAAAATATATTCAATTTCATTTAGCTGTTGCCGTTGTTATTGTTGTTGTTGTTGTTGTTGTCGTCGACAGCAATTTCAATATTCAAATGATTATGATCACTTGACTACGACTTCGCCTCACACTCGAAACGATCGCGTTTCAAAGCTCAGCAATTTCTGAGCGCCTGCAACAGCAGCCCAACAAATTGTTATTAATACGCAAAACAAAACAAACAAAAAGCAACAATTAAATATTTTGACTTATAATAGCTACTGTTTGTTTTCATTCCCGTTTGGGATCTGATCGCGCAGATCACCTACTGCCAACTGCGGCTGACCCAATTCGTTGACGGCATTGATGAAAAATAACGAGCAAAACAAAACAGTTTGTTTGTTGTTTTTATTTTTGCTTTTGCAACTGCGCTCCATATAGACGGGTCTATATATACATACATCTGTGCATATTATGCATGAAATATATTTCCTTAGCTCGCAGATCAGTTGCAGTCCCCGGCATGATGTCAGCTCCATCTCCCACTGCCTGAGAACACGTTGACATTGAATTTGACATCGACAACCTGCAATGCTGAATTTTATTTTTGGGCATGCGTCCCCGGACCTCACAATGTCTGATCAAAAAATACAAATCAAATATAATTGAAAGCATTTCAAATTTACCACATACTCGAATATACAAAATAAACACAACTCGTGTGGAAAACTGATCAAATAGTACAGTGGCCTGCGTGGGCGTATACGTAACATTTGCATTAATTATAATTTTTGGCAGAACGAACCAGTCGAAAGCAACGGTCTGCGCTACTTTTTAGGCATGCGAGTCAGCTATGCCCAATAAAAATCACATTCATGTTCAATATGGAATGGACGAGCACGGAATTAAGTTAAGCTTATTGTTGAGCAAAGTTTTCAAACATCTGTTTCATGTGTAACGAATATATTATATGTTTTTGCTAAGGATAACAAGATTTTACGCCTTATATAAACATGTGTTGTTTTTTGTTTGTGCATGTGTACAAATAAATTTATTACCAAGTTGGCGATATATTTTTTTTTGGGCAACGGCAACGCTTCGTTGGGTTCCCTATTCAAGTTTAAAGACGCGTTAAGAACTAATGAAAATTTACATAAAAAAAAACTTAGTAAATGCAGCCCTCTTTTTTGGCCTATAGGATGCCCTGCAAGTTGGTGTTTCAAAGTTTATTTATTGTAAAATTAAAGAAGGAAAAAAATTTAATTTAATTTTGACAGCAATTCTTTCATGAGAACAATGTTATGAGCGAATCTAATAAAACTTTTAAAGTTCAAACGGAACCTTGTTGTACATTGTGTGTGCAGAGTGTGCTCGTCAAAATGCCAAAAGAAAGAGCAGAAAACGTGAAGGTTGAAATTTACAAGGCAATCAGGCAAGCAATAAGATAAAATAGCGGAATAGTAAATGAAATACATTTCTAGAAAAATGTTCTAGCGCCATAAATGAGGCAGTCGCACACCTCCATAAGTTCGAGTAGGCGTTGACTTTGGCACAGTGGTGCACAAACATATTGCAGGGGATACAAAATACTATATTATATAACATAACTGCTGAAGCAAATGCGAATCAATTGTCATTAATTTGAAACATGCTGATTAGAATTATATATTGTAAAAAAAAAAACACTGAATGGTTAATATTTACAAAGTTCTGACACTGTTAATACATTTTTTATTACATTTTATTAATAGTTTTTTATTGCCTCCCATGGTATAAAATAATTCCAGTTAATTACACATATTTGAGGTAGCTGCCCTGACTGCCTGTACAAACAGACCCCGACTAAAAGCATTTTATTTTTCATTAAATAGAATAATGTTGTTTTAGATCAGAGAGTAGAGTTCTCGCGACCTTGTGGACTATTTATAATCTATTTTGTGTTTGTGCGCTAGCTCGATTCATAAATGAATCATTTTTATGGCAAATTTTTTTATGTTTCTCACATTGTGTTCTCACTTTCGCTTGAGCACAATGCGAAAGGAAAATCTTAGAGAATTATATTAGATTTAGTTGTTGAACGCGTTGAACGCGTTCAATGTCTGTTCTTGACCATGAAGATGTTGACAGCAGACTGTGACGTGATGTATGCATAGAATACAGCCATAACACAAGCAAAAAGTATCTCAAAGATACAAAGCGCCATGTGCGTGAGCTAAAAGTTTGCCATTGCGAAAGCATTAAATAAAAAAACGTTCATTCACCCTGTAACTTCAAAGGCGGCAATTGAGTATTGGTTGCAGCTGCAACAACTTTAATTGATTTATACTTGTGGCATTTACCAGTCAAGTGATTGAAAACCGTGGCAAAAACAATAGCAGCGAGCTGAAAGCTGAAAGACTAGCAAAAAATAAACGTATATAGGAAATTTATCATTCCCAAACGACAAGTCTCAATACAAGTTTTAATAAAAACAGAAAACAAATAAAAAAGAAAAACAAAAAGACTGCCGCGTGCTTCAAACTTGTCAAATTTGGTAGAACGATTTTTGACCGGTTTACCAGGTCTCAACGTATCGAGACATGTGCTCCCACTAGCCACCACAGATTGAGTAATTTCGAGATACACCGAATCTCACTTCAACATCATATACAATACGCTTTTGTATTTGTTGTGTACCGCGTAAAAAGTAGCACAAAAAATGTCAAATTAAATTACGCGTCGATGCGCAAACAAATTGTATGAAAGCCTGGGGCCAAACAAAAGTTCAGCGAAGATTAAATCGAACAACGGAGAGCTGTAAACGATTTTGGGCTCGCGCTGCTGGCGGCACACGATCAACGAACAGCGATCAGCGATTAAAAGATAAATACCAAAAACATGCATTTATCTGCAAGATACAAAGATTGGACATGTGCTCACTGCACAAGCAAATTGTTTGAAAGTCGCCCCCGCCATTGGCTATTGGCTTTTGTTTTTTGTTTTCTTTTTTTCTCTTAACCCGCTTAATTCAAATATCAAACAGTTGACGTGATTTATATTGACAATATTTTCAGTTCAGTGCTTTGGCTGCGGGTGGTTTTTTGTTTATTCGTTAGGCAAATAGGTCATGATTTGATTAATTGACGACTATGGTAAAATATGTGCTAGTGATTGAATAACTAACTAAGTGAAAACTTTAACATGCTAAGTTTTGTGCAGGTCAACTAGTTGTCCTAGTTGAGTAAATTTAGCCATGTCCAGCTGACCGTCTGTATGATTGGAAACTAAAAGAGCTAGAGACTTGTTTTATATTATGTATATTTATTTATATTAACAAATATCGATATTACGGTGAGGTATACAAACATAATATTTGTAAAGTTCCTGCGGATATTTAAAACCAAAGCTGACCTGTTTAAAAGTGACACATTTTTATTTAGCATTCGATTATAAAATACAAATACATACAATACAATAGATAAAAATACAAAATGACCAAAAACCCTTTTAAAGATTTCCCTTTAAATTAATTAACACAAAAACTTATTTCGGAAGCTGTATAATCTTAAAAGCCCCAACATTTTCATCTGTAATTTTGTAGTAGATAACCAAGTTATTTATTCAAGCCTCTCAAGCTCGTTTGCAAGCACTTTTATCTTGCAACCTTTCACATTTTCGACATTTTTAACAGCGTTGTCTGCGCTGCAGCTCAAAAGCGCGCCCACACGCGGACAGAAACTTCAGCACGTTGCAATGACAATCGCAACCAGTTGCACTTGTCAAACACTTTCCATCTGAAGCCCACATTAATCTCGGAAATTCTTCAGAAAAGTCGCTAGCGAATCGCGTTCGAGTCGCGCGCGTTTGTCCGCCCACGATTTCGCTTGAACTTGACTCGGTAGCTTTGTGAGCTGTTTATGACCACATATCAGCTCGCTACACCATTTAATTGTATGCAAGCGGAAGTTAACGTCACCATTAGATATTAATGTGGTTATTACTTGGTCTATTAGCAGATGGTTTTCAGCTGGAACTGGCCAACGTGGCGCACATTGCTCAACTGATAGCTGGAATATTGTGTGCGTGACACTTCAGAGGCCACTTAGTTAACCAGCCACCTACACACACACACACACATAAACGTAGTGTATGTACACGTGGTGTATTGGCTGGCATACTTGGAATACCTCTAGCTCTCCAATGAATGTGGGTTGCCTCACAGTCCAGCTAATTGGCCGCATCAAGAGCTTCAAGTGCTGTACTCTAGCAGCACAGACTTTGCACCAGACTCAGAGCAATCTCTTGCCACATATGTACACACATATCATATAACAATAGACATGGACAACTTATGGGTTTTGTAACTTAAGATAGAAGCCATAGATGTTCTGTGGCAACTGCGCATATTATTATTTTCAACAAATTCAATTTGTTCACCATTTACACAATTAAATGGTAGGCTAAAAGATGCGAGCGAAACGCGTTGAAATCGCTTCATATATCTGGTTAAATTTAAACCAGCTCAACGATCTCTCGTAAACCCAACTATAGCAGAATATGCTTGATATGTGGCCATATATTATATGCGTCTACCCTCCTGCCTCTCTGTCTCTCTATCATTCTCTCTTTTTCTCTACCCTTTTTAATTGCGTAATTTGTTTAGTGTGTTTGTTGCTATTCATGATTCTTTTTCACATCTTTACTTAACAATTTTGCGCTGTTCACTTTGGGCCTTTTTTCGCATGCGAGTTTCTACTTTTACGCTGAGAATATTTATTTTCTACGGTAGCTTGTAATAATTTTACATAAAATTATAAATAATTATTTAAAATCAATCTAAAAAATTGTACTGTATTAAAAAGAATTTTGTATTTGAATCAAATGCCAAAGTTTTCTAAATCCGGCCAAAAGAAGAATGCATAATTTTAAAATTAAAAGTTTTTAAAGATGTGCAAATACGATAGGTACTCTAAGAAATCTTGTATTTTATACATTATGATTTGCGCCTCTTTAAAGTGCGATAATTCTGGTACTTAGTCAAACAAATTGGATCTTATTTATAAATCATTAATTGTCGATTATCAAATTAGGAATTTAAAATTAAAAAATACAAAACTACGAACTGTTCTTAATTTTAAAAAAAAAAAAAAAACAAGTATTCGATCTTGTTTGTGCGAAAATTTAGAACAGCTGTTTAATCTGACTAAACACTAAATTGAATAAACATTTCTCTAAATTGACATCCGCAAAATATGCCTTGAACAAAATATTCATTATTTTTAAATCAAATTTTCAAAAAGAGTATTAAATAGCCTATGGAGGTAAAATCCCTATCTTTTTATTTTTTGGACATTTATTTGTGCAATTTTAGGCTTTTTGTGAGGTGTGAACAAATGTGAACGCAACGGAAATTTGTATTACTCATTTTACGAGCTGGCGGCAAAAGTGATTGTTATTCGGATATCTTAAACTGGTGCTATGTAAAATACGCTAAGCTAATGTTTGGGATAATAATTTCGGATACGAAACTGTTGTAAAGTGTTTCCATGTACGACAAGACATTTTGGCGTGTGATTATCTCATCAGAGTCGTATTGCCGCTGGCCCAAACTTGTTAGCTAGCACATTCAACTTGTATGCATCCGATAGATACAAACCGGCTGAATTCGAATTTGCATGTGCCAACATCAAATTGGAGCTGCCGAAGTCGGCGTTGCATGTTAAGCGTTTGATTAATTTAATGACAATGCCCGTAGGCTGCATTCGATGAGGCACAGCTCACATATAGATACATATGTATCTATGAGATGCATCTACATGTGTGTGTATGATATCAGCGCTGGAAACTCCTGCAACTAAATTGACGCTGTTCAATTGATTTAGTAAGCAATTTCGATGAAAACATTGTAAGCATTTCTAAGCGATGATTCAATTCGCTTATTTATTTCATAGCTATATTTCACAGCTTTATATATTCTACATAAATAAGTATATATGACACACATGCAAAGCTTGTTCTATGTGTGGTATATTCATATTTGAATATTTCAAGCGCTTTTGTTATTGTGCTTTTTTCTATTTTTAAATAAGATTTGTTTTATAAACAATTTGTGCTGACCAACTGTTGGCGCGTCCGTTGACGTCACAAAAGTCCGTTTCACTTTGAATGTTTCTCTTTACCTTTAGCTATAGCCAACGAAGTCAAGGTGGGCGCAATGGAAATGCCATAAATACCCGATCTAGTAAGACTGCTACAAAAACAAACGTCATATATTTACATGTTTCGGAAGGCAGATTAGATAGTTTTGGTCTAAGTAAACGGTGTGTCAGTAAAGCATCTGGAAATTGCAACACAATTTCATCACTTTTTTAATGCTAACAAACAGTTCCCCCTACTTAAATAACAGAGATAACATTAATGTCAGGAATAAGGTTGGCTATAAAAGTTAATGTCTTAAAATGCAAACCCAAATTGCTTTAAAAAAATATGATATTCTTAAGTTTCTTTTCTAAGGTATTTCAAAAATTTAGTTTTTACGAAAACAAAAACCATTAAGCAAGAAATATACATTTGGCTTATATTTGAAAGGCCATTTAATCTCAGGCACCTCAACTATCCTTGGCTGGGACAATATTACATTCGAATACATTTTAATCCGTTTTATCGCAGTGGAGTTGATAAAAGGTCTGGATCAAATAGACAACCATCTGCCAAAAACTGCCATTATATTATTATTATTTGCTCAATTAAAAAGAAAACAATAATATTTTTTCCTTTATCCACGCTACACTAAAGATGTTGTATTAATACAATTTATCTACTTTTAGCTGAAATAATTTCTAAATCTCATACAAAATGCCGAAGCCGCTCGTTAATTCCTGCTGCATGTGCCAGTCGACACGCAATGGATCTGTAATATCCGGAATTTTGGCCATTATACTGTCCATTCTCACCATAATTGTTATATTCACAACACGTGTGCATTTCAAGACAATTGTCTTCGATTTTATACCAAATGATATAGTAAAAATCATACTTGTTGTCAATCTATGTATGACTATATTAATTTCATTGCTCATGATCGTCGGCGTTCTCAAGGTGCGTACAGGTCAATTGCAATATTAACGGAATGCATTGAATATATATATATATATATATCTTTTATAGCGCAATCATTATCTGATGGTTCCTTGGGTGGTGCTGGGAATAATGATTGCCATTGGCCTGCTGATATCTGTAATTTACACTGGCGTCGTCTTCTTCATCGATGGTTTCGTACTGACGGGCGTTCTGTGGCTAATCTTCGGTCTGATTTGTTGTGGTAAGTGCCCATCCACCACACACGAGCTAATGGTGGCTACTCCCTGTGTGGTTTTTAGCACCGGATGGCCGTTTTTACTTTATTGACGCATTTATCATGCGTCGATTACCTGCATGCTGAAAGCAGGAGGCGGCAGGCGGCAGGCGCGGAGTTCAGTCCGCAGACAAATGAGGCGCGAAGTGCTTGCCACGCAATTAGTTTGGCTGCCAAATGGCGAAAATAATAAATGTTCGTGAGAGCCAAGACAGTAGTCGCTCGCTAATGATAAACACTCAGTTGGGGAGTTGATATTTTTCGTAATAGATGCGGAAAAAGTACAGTATTAGTGGATATCGCTTGTAGTTCGATGGAATAAATTGAATTTAAATGTACAAAGTTTTAATAGAAAACTATTTCTGGCAATTTTTGATCAACAGCAATATTTCATACGCAACCTTCTTTTACAATTTTATTAATTTTTTTCTGTTTTCTAAATGATTTGTATAGCTCCAAAATTAAAGAATATGAATTTAAAAAACACTATAAAGAAATGTATTCAATTGGTTTTTTTATTGTTTATTCCCATTCAAAGTGATTACTAATAATAAAACTTATTATATGAATAGTTATTTCCTATATTAAAACTAGTTGAATTACATTTATAATGTTCGAATTTATTATTTGACTTTCTTAAAAGATGTTTTCATGGATTTTCACCAATATATTTTTGCGCCTAAAAGTACTTTATACTTTGATGTTCACCAATTTTCTTATTTTTTGTATAGCCATATTTTCAATGTAATTTAACGAAACTCAATACACAATTAAATACAGTATTATAGGCCGTTTTTTATGAAAGAAATGTTTCCCGGCGATAATAATATTAACGTAACATCATAATGTTCATAAGGCAGCAACATCTTTCAAAAAAATAAAAAAAAATAAAAAAAAACTATGTTTGAGAGATTGGACATAAAAATTTAGTGGAATATCTAAAGATAAAAACAGTGTAAAAATCCACAGACAAAAGCCCTAACCAACTTGTAAACTTTGTTTTTTTTTTTTGCAAACACATTAATTATACAAATAATAAAAAAATAATTAATATGCGTATTTATGTATCTTTCCCAGCTGTGCTGACATATTGCTGGTGTGTCGTCTACAGCGAGTACGCAAACCTTGCCGAGGAGAGCGAACGCGGACGTTACAACAAGCAGCCCTATCGACGTTGATCAACTGACAGCTGCAAGTCCCGCTCACATCATCCTACTTCACGGCTTATATTACCATAAACATAGTTCATGTTAGTTGATAACTAATACTGCTTATGTTCGTAATTAGCTCATATGTTTAACTAATAATTTTAATTTAATTATTTAAAACTGTACGCCCAATTCGGCGTATACGAATATATAAAGTTTAAGTAAATAAAATCTATGGGGTCCGTAGTAAGTGCAATCGAATTACTTAACATTTAAATTTTGATCACTGTCCATTAATTATTGTTGTAATTTGTACGTAACTTTTGTAACGAAAAATAATATTTTTAACAAAATAAAACAAGTAAGAACGTTGCTGTCGTGTATAACCGACAGCGCAATACTCGTTCACAGTGTAATAAAACATACAGCCAGGCATTATTTGTGCAATGCAGAATTAATCACTAAATTATTATGACAAATACAATCAATTAAATTAATTACAATTAAAAAGATAAATTCGCAATTCTAAATTTTGAAAATAACATATTTTTCGGATATTAGGGGAGGGCAAGCTTTTTTTCCTACAAATTTTATTTTCAAAAATTCATATATTTTAAATGTAAAAAAAAAATAAAAAAATCGATCTTAATGAAAAATCATGATCAAAATGCCATCAAACATGAAAATCGGTTCAATTTTGACAAAGTTGTGGATGTCTGAAGTATGGGATCTTCGGATCCGAAAATTTTACTTGTCAAAATTTTTGCCAATTTTGGCATAATTTTTATCAACAAATTTGACCCCCTCAGAGCTGGGTTTTAAGTTGATTTTTATATTAATTATGACTAACACAATCGATTAAAAACAAAAATTCGCAATTATAAATTTTGAAATAAAATTTTTTTCGAAAATGAAAAAGGGGCGGTTACATGATATTTTCGCTTTGTGAACGAGTATAAAAATTATGAAATACGTAAGTGTACGAGGTCTTTTGGGTTTATTGTGTGTCTTCTCTCACAATTTTTTTTTATTTCAAAATAGATATTTATTTCTCTCAAAGTCTATCAAAATTGTAAATTAACTATAATATATGTATGTGGGTGTATTTTAGTTTTGAGTGGGCGTGTGTCATGTAAATAGCTAGTTAAATTTGTTTACAGTTCATTGCGTGAATATTTGGGCTTAAGCTCCTCAATGCGCTTAATGAAATCTGATTTCTCCAGACAGCCATCGCAGCTCTCATCCCAGTCGTTGAGAATCTTTTTAAGGTCGCGCACTTTCAGTTTCTTGAGATCCACACTGTTCAAATCAATTTGTTTCTCTACAAAATTTAAGATGTAGATTTATATATAAATATTATATATATTTATTTATTGTTACCATAGCGCAAATCGCAAATTTGAGCATCCTTTTTCTTCAGTTTCTCACAGACTTTTTCGGCTGGCATTGACCAGCTCATTGGCTTGCTCAGTTCATTCAATATGCCTGTGGCAGACTCCTCGAGGCCGCCCAAGTAATAGCACTACGTGGTATATAAAAAACACATATTTTTCTTTTTTTGTTAGATTTGTTTGTGAGCAACCTGTTTGCCGGCAAATTGGCCTTGGGCCACACTTACGAATCTTTGTTCCTTGTTTTTCTGCGTCTTGCAGAATTTCTTAAACTCTGCCTCAATGAGCTTGTAATCCTTTTTCGTTGCATCGTCCAGTGAGTCGCCAAATCGCTTCACAGTCTTTACGCACACTATAATTGCATTCAGTGAAAACAATATTTTATACTTACGTGGCCATCGTCGGCACACTTCAACACCTATGTACGCACCTTCACAATCCTCCTCTTTAAGCGCCAGCGCTGTCTGTGCGACGCCGACTATAAAACAGACCATGAGTACTAGATGTGACGTGTTCATTTTGCAGAAGTTTTGAATAGCTTGATTTAATAAATTATCTTTTATTTGATGCCCACGTTAGTTCGCCAGCCAACTTGTTAGCTCGACTTGGGTTCTTAACTGTGTGACCAGTTTGTGAACAGTCCCAAATGCCAGATTTGTGACGAAAAATACTAAGTCAATAACAAAAAAAATTTCAAGCAAAGATACTAAAGCAAGAGGAAATGTTAATATATCTCTGTTAACAGTCATAGCATATTTTCTTCGATCATTTGGAAACAATTATATAATTTTAAAAACAATATTAAAAAAAACGAAAACTTTGTCTAAATAAAAACATATTAAATAAATAATCGCTGTATATTGCTTTTTGTGTACATTTCTTTCCGTTTAACATAGTTAGTGTGGTGAAAAGTTGTAAATTAAATTCACGGCCTAAAAATAGTCTTTAGTAAATATGAAAGACTGTAATCGATTGTAAGTGTTTAAAAAACACAAAACGAAGAACGTGTTTTTCTACATGAACTTTGGGATCATTTCTTTTGTCGCAATATTTACTGATTATATGTTTAAACAGCTTTTAGCAAGCAAAAACAGTGCCGTTGATCATTACACCGTAAAAGAAGATGGCTTGGGTATTTTTTATCTTGCATTCTCTCTATGGTACTTTCTGGTCAAACTTAAAATATTAATATAAATAAAAATAAACCATAAATATATAAAAACTAAATAAAAAAAACTTTTATTTTAGATTAATAGAGAACAAAACTAAAAAAACTATATAAATATGTGTATCCCTTGTAAATGTACGTAAAATATATTTCTAAAATAAATTAACTTTTATGGTATCTTATATTTGTCGGATAAGATAATATTTATGGCAAGAGTGTGTGCGACTCGGCTCGCAGCTGATTCCACCTTTCGCTGTAGGACAGCCAAAATATTCTTGCTCAGTATTGACTCACTCGAGGTGGCGGAAGCAACCCAGTCCGTTTCGCGGTTGCTTAGTTGGTTCGTACGTAAATTATTGTCAAATATGAACTTCGTCTACAGCTAAAAGTATTTTCCCGTGACGTCGTTGCGCGATCTTTGAAACGAAGTTTTTGCTAAGAACGTCGGTATCTTGATTACAGTTAAACAGTATTCCTCGTGAAGGCAAACTGTAAAGTTGTAACCGTTAGCAACAAAGCAACGCAAAGCAAAGCAAAGCGAATTACATTTGCAAGCTGAAACAACATTTTGTTTACATTTAGTTGAATTAAATTAGCAATTTACAGTCGCGTATAAGTAAAATTTGTGTCGGTCTAATTGTTAAAACGTGCCCCAGTTTATAGCGTTCTAAATTCTAAATAATAACAATTAAAATGGCTGAGGTTAAATTCTTGGTTGTTCTACCCAACAACCCCAACGAGACGGACAGGATGCAAAAATTTGCCATAAAAGGAAGCCTGCTACAGGAGCCACAACAGTAGGTTGACCAACACACGAACCAAGAGCTACAACACGTGCAATCAGTTAAAGAAAATCGACCGATTTTAGGGCCCTTTAAATAATTCATTATTTCTGAGAATTCGCGTGCAGCAATTTTTCTTATAAAATTTCGCGTAAAGAACGGATTTAATCAAAAGATTTATGGCAAACAAATGCACTTCAAAAAGAAAAATTGCCGTTCTACAGAATTTTAATCTTTTTGTTTGTAAAGTTTCAAGAACATTTTGTTAGTCGTAAATTAAATCATTCTATAAAAAGTTTACGAGGGAAAGCACAAAATACGTAGAATTTGTATAGTTAAACTAAGCATAAAACATTTTACAGAAAATTTATTTAAGTCTTACATTTAAAACTTGTAAACATCGGTACAATTACAAATACAATTACTTGGGCGAAGTAACCAGTATTAAAACTTTTTTTTAAAATTATATATTTTTATTGCTTAGATAATTGAAAAAAATACTAGTTTAATAGTTTTACAACTATATTCTATACATAAAATTCATAAAACTCTAATTATATAGATAAAAATGGTTCTCAAATTACAAATATTATACCTTGGCCGGATTTTAAAGTAGCTTGTACTTGAAATACACAACTTTTAAGTCTTTTCTCCAAGTGTAAACAATTTTGCGCTATTTTTAAAAACTTTATGGATTTTGTTATTTTTGTTTCGCTTTGACGACAAACAATTGGAATTCAAATTAAATGTTTTTGCTCAATTTAAATATATTAGGATCTAATTGAGATACCATCTTGTGTCGTTAAATCTCGTCTGCATGCCTCGCTTTTGACATTTGTGTATCGGTGGTCACAATCCATGACATCATCAACACCAAATTAAAGCGGCAGACACGCGCTGAAGATGCCGCTAAATTGCCGGCAAGTGAGATGCTGCGAGACAACAACAATAAAAATCATTTCAAAACAGAAATCAGAAACAGAAACAGAATACGAACAAGCTGATAATAGATGACGGCAAATTAACAGGTCAGCAAGCATGAGTAAGCGCATTAATTTTGTCCATTCTTTAATTCGATGGTCACTGAACAAATGATGTCAATAAATCACAATTTTACCTATTTCATCATTTACACATGACGGATCCGGCTTCGTGCTGTAAGAAATGGCATAGGAATTTAGTTACAAGACCTTGAAGTCGCTATCGGTATCTCGAGTAGTCAATTGTTATTGTGTACTACTTCTGAGTTGATAAAGCCTCCAGAAACCCCCTATTGCTAACATTCGCAAAGTAAGCTACTTCGATCCCACGCTTCTGATAGAGTGCAGTCTTTACCATTGCAACACAACGTTATATAAATATATACGTAGATAACATAAAACAAACAAACCATTAAAAAAACGGTTCGATTCGGATGATTTTTTCAGGTCCGGTTCAAAGTGCGGTTAATAATTTGAAAAACCGGTTTCAATCGGTTCAGTTCAAAACACGCCTTCATAAATATAACTCCAGTTGGAGAAAACAAATGTTTGTTAAGTTGTGAGCTAGATTGCTTAAAGATATATCCTTTATCAGCCTTTTAAAAAAAAAATAATTTTTCACTGAAAAATTGTATATCGGTAAAGTAGAGCCTCTTCTTATCCGAGGCTTTCCGATACAATATTGATTTCCGAGGAACATGCGTTCCATAAAAAATTCCATTGTATATCCCATATACAGTCCTTATCAGATAAACACAATACAAACACAGAAATTTGTTATCTGTTATTAGTACAATTACTAATAGTAACAGTGTGTCACAGATAGAAAACTATAAATTCTAGTCATAGCTTTTCCAAAAAGTCAGTACTTTACTTTAAAAGGTAATTAAAACTCCTTGTTTAAATATGTAGAGTCTGATGACTAAAACTTTAATTTTGAACGAAAAGCTTGCATAGAAACAGACATTACATGACAATATCAATAATCAAGTTCTATGCGTTACACATTTTATAACAAAATGTAATTACTCTCTGAAAGAGTGTATAAAAATTATTGTTAATAATGGCTAAAACAGAATTATTTTTTTGGAAACAATTGACACAACACCTACACCGGTGAATGCTAATTAGCACAAATTTTCTTACAATGAATCATATTCCCAATATCTACCGGTTAGAAACAATATAGCTGTAGATCCCAAATAGACGGCACGTTTTTCACACCCACGACTAGACCATGTGCCGGCTTTAAAAATGACTTTGCAGTTTCAAGGGGATATAATATAGATAATTCACACCTGTTTCTGGCTAACGCCTGCAAAAGATATGTGGTTAATTTATAGAAATAATTTGCAATTAATTTTGATAATGCTTGTTTTCTCGTTTATTACAGATTCTCCATAAATTTTGTAAACAGTCCCAGCTGCACAGACAACATCACATATCATTTTAAAGTTAAGATGGCCTCGCAGACGCTCGTCGAGAATTACAAGAGTGATGGCGAGTGGAGCGCATCGCATATGGAGAAATATCTGAATATATTCGATGGTAAAAGCGATGTGAAAATGCCAAGCATATCCAGTATTATAGACGGCATCGATGCCGTACTTCACTATTCGTTCACAGAATCGACATTTTCACTTGAGTTTCTATTTGATTACGATAATTCCGCCATTATCGTATACCAAGTGCATGGACAGGGTCACAACTTTGTCACGAAATTCGAGACGCTGTTTTCCCTGTCTGCGATACAGTCGATTCAAGTGTGGGGCGATGTCCAAAAGATCAACCAATTCTCATTGAGTTACGATTGAAAGCAGCTGCACCAGAAAACCGAGCTTTAAGGTTAGCGCTGCACATTTTTCACAACAAATTTGTCATTCTTCACAATTCTTGTGGTTTTTTGTCCACCGGTTGGTTTTGGTTGAATTTGTTTTGCTTTGCTCTGTTTGGTTTGGTTTCTTTTGGATTTGCTCTACTCCTCGTCTAACAATTATAGTTAAAGCCCAAATTCACTATCATTTAGTTTACAGCTTTAATGTTACAAATTGTCCTGTGCCTGCAACGCTTTTGCACTCATCGCCGGAACAGCTCCTGTTATGTAACCATAAAACCGTTTCACTTGCTTTAGTATTATGTAGTCTGTAGTTGTTAGTGTTAAGTGTTTACTTTGTTATTATTTAGTTAAGCCAAAGAAATTGCAATTTAATTTATCAATGCTGAAGTAGTATGTAGTATACAAATTCCACATACCCACATCCCATCCAAAGTATTAATAAAAATCATACAGAAATTGCATCGTTTTATGTTACAATCCTAAACAGCCTCTGAATGTTATTTATTTATTTTTTTTTTTTTAATTTTTCTCAAGTTGATTTGAATTTGAAATTTTCAGAATGTTTTGCATATTTTAATCGAATTGTGCTTGAATTTGCATCTGACAATGGTATTTAGTTGCCTGCATTCGTTATAATTCGTGGAAAAATGAAAATGATTTAAGGATGGCGAGAAAACTGTTTTTTTGTTTTGTTTGTTTTTCATCCAATTTATACTTCCAGTCCACAAATGAAAATTGAAAAACTCACCAAAATATTGGGTAAACAACGGGCCTGCCATCTGTTGTATATCGCTCCGAACTGAGCGCTCCAAATAAATAAATTAACTATTCCAAAAACAAAATCGATCGCATTTTTTTGTTGTTGTTTTGGATTTGGTTTAATTTCACATTTTAAGCCAATAGTGTGGGCATTACAAAAGTTTTTAGTATTACATATACGGCTACTGGTATGTTTTTGTTGTTTATAAATATTTACAGTTGAATGCTACTTAAAAACGAATGTTTAATTGGAATACATATTATATACATATGTATGTATGATATTGGCAAGGCAATGGATATATAATACAAATTTTGTAATGAATTAATTATTGGTAATGGATTGCTTTGACTTAATATTTAATAAATAATTTAGGTAAAAGAAACCGTAAAAAATTGTATACACAAAAATAATATCAGTAAAACAATCATGTATATTGCACTAATTAAGACTGTATACAAAAAATAGTACACTAGAATTTACATAGTTGAACATAGAATCAACTCGGAATTACATATGTACCTCTGATATTAGAAAGTCAAGGGATATAATAATACATATTATGAAAGCATAATAAGTTAAAGAAAATAATTTTTGGAAAAGAATTGCTAGTATTAAAGAAATATTTTAGATAAAATCATATATATTGCACTAATTGAGAAATAGAATTTACACAGTTGAAAACAACGGTATTAAATAATGCTTTGCTTGCGACATTATAAACATATAAGCTGTTAAGAAACTGGCAATATGCGACAAGGAAAATCAAAATGAAACTAAGCCGAGGACTAGAAAAACAAACGAGCTACAAGTTAAACCATAATGATACTATCTACTTTTCTAGCTTACAAACTATTTGGTTTGTTTGCCCATTGGCATTTTGAAATTGTGGGAATCCCAACTGAACAAAGTCCAGAGAGGTTGGCAAACTGGAATCAGATGACTGTGTAAATGTAATGGTATTTCTATCTAAACTCAAATGCATTATCTGCGGCTGCTGTTGCATTTGCATTGGAGATTGCGTCGCCTGCGTCTGCGGCGCTATCGCCGATTCCTGCTTAACGTCATAGCGATCCTGCAATGGAAATAATTTCTAAATAAATGTCAAAACGCATAAACACTAAACGACTCGTACCTTAGAAGTTGGATGGGCTCCACTTGTGGTCTGTGTGGTTGACGCAGCGTTATCGATACGCAATTTCTTGTGCATCTCACGATGCTTCTCATAGTGCTGCTTTGAGGCAAAGTTTTTGTTGCAGATCTCACAGTTGTGCAGTCGTGTCTCCCCAGGTTGTGTATTGTGAGTTCTGCGAACGAGGTTATAAAAAGTAAGTTAAGAGTACTTAATTGAATTAAATTATGCTTATATGTAGCTAAAATGTTTTCGAAATAATAACCAAATAATACATAAATCGTTATTGTTTATTTACTTTTATTTTATTTTATTTTATTTATTCACGGCGAATGCGCACTTAACTCAGCTTCGGAAACTAAATTCTTAAATAACTTCGAAGCTAAGAAGAGCATTAAAATCGATGTACAAATCAAAGCGAAAGTTTGTAGTATTTAAATTATTCTTTTTTTTATATTTTGGGCGATATATTCGAAATATTCCTGATCTGCGTCTGCCTTAAGAGAACATAAGGCACTAAACTTGGAAGCTCTAGTTTTTTCCAGATATACTAAGAAAAGTATGAGAATCGATATTGATTCAGGGTAAAAATAGCATTTGAAAATGTAATAAAAAGTATCTTGTTTAACCAAACTAATTTGAATGAAGATATGGAGAGGGTTGAATTTGGGAAATTAGTTAGATTAAAGGATTACCAGGTTTTAACCGGTTCGGTTTGCAACTTTTAATTAAAGAAAATTCCTTAAGCGATCTTTAATTAATTTTATGGTGTTTTTTAAAATTGTTTGATTTATTATTTTTTTTGGTTTTTGTTGCTGAGTGTACGTACCGCTTGTGCTTGTTTAGATTATCCTTGCGCGAGAAGGGCTTCTTGCACTCTTCGCAGGTGAACATCTTCTGGCCAGAGTGGGAGACGAGATGGCGTGATAAATGCTCCTTACGACTAAAGGACTTGTCGCAGCCCTCTTCGGTGCATTTAAAGGGACGAAGACCTTCGTGAAGTTTGACGTGCTGCGTGAGATGCTCCTTCTTCTTAAACTCGCGTTGGCAGGTGGGGCAGGTAAGTGCGTTCGCTGGCGTCGCTCTGGGCGCCTCGGCGACCGTAGTATTGACCAACTGCTGCTGCTGTTGTTGCTGCTGATTCTGTGGCTGTGCCGCCGCTTGCTGCACGGGCACAGGCAGAATCTGTTGCTGCGGGCGGGGGGTTTTTGCTTTTTGATTTGCCAGTTGTTCGGGCGGCTTTCGAGTGATTTTCCTTTGGGTAAGAATATTTGCCGGTGTCTGGGGCAGTTGCTGCATCGCCAGGGCAGGTGGTGCAGGTGCTGGCTGTGCTTTGAGTGGCTGTGCCTGTCCCTGTGCTTGAACCTGTCCTGGGGCAGCAGGTTTGGGCTGTGTCTTGACGGGCGCCTGTGTGGAGATGCGACTGATAGTTATGTTCTGTTTGTTTAGCAGCGGCAATTTGTGGCCCACTACGGGCTGCTGTTGCTTTGGCAACTTGGTGATGGTTGTGTTGGACGACAGCCGCTGCAAGGCGGCCACATTGCTGGGCGACACAGACAGCTCCTGTTTGACCTGCGCGACACGCTTAGCAAACTCCGGCTGGGTCGCATTACTGGAAGTACTGGAAGCAGCAGAAGTTGCTATTGAATTAACACTGGTAGTTTGCATTTTATATTTGTTCTGCTGCTGGTGCTGATGTTGTTGTTGTTGCGGGCGTGGAGAAGGCATCTTGAAAGTAACCGAAGAATCGGGGCTGCTGGCTATTGGTGTGCCCGGCTCAGAGCTAACGTTCCGAATCACCACCTGCGAGTTGATGCCCTTTCCATGCGGAGATCTAATGATTTGCTGTGAAGTTACTTGCGCTGTTGTTGGCGTCATTTGCTGTTGTTGCTGCTGAATATGCTGCTGATGGTGTGGTTGATGTTGCTGTTGTTGTTGCTGCTGTTGTTGTTGTTGCAGCTGTTGCTGGTGGTGGTGCTGCTGCGGTTGCGGCTGTGGTACAAGGAACTGATTTTGTTGTGTTGTCGCTGCCTGAAAATTTGTCGTATTGCCCAAAGTCTGCGGCGTCAACTGCAATGTGGCTGGAATCGAAGTCGGCGTCAACTGCATAATGGGCTGACCATCTGCTGTTGCTAATTGGGGCTGAAGCTGCAAATTAAAAGTGATTCGAATATTTTAATTGTGTGCACAAATAGGTATTTAAATAAAAATAAACAAGTCGGTGTGGTCTAGTCGGGAGCGCTTTCTTCTCTCAGCCCTACACAAAGGCAAATGAAAACCTAAATGACATCTGCAATTATCATTATCATTATTATATTTGAGGGGATCTCACAGAGATTATGGAGGCACAGTGACCGAAGTACGGTACTTTGGAGACGCCTACCTCCCTTATGAAGGAGAGGAAATCTCTTGCCGATGAATTTCTGATCTGTGCTGGAGTAACAAATTTTCTGCATTTGGCCAATTCTCTATCAAGTCTTTGGCAGAGGCTGTTTACTTATAATTTAAATTAAATTATATAAAAAAATTTTTTTTCTGTTTTCTTTTTAATTTCTCTTATCCTTTTCTCCTTTTCTTAGGGTCGACTTGTCACGTTTTTGTGATAGGCAACACTGGTGCTTATATCAGGTCTCTACTGTATTTGTATAGACTATATACACAATTTTTCAGTTGTTTTCATATTATTTCTAATAAGTAACTACTAATAATAAGCCTCACCTTCATTTGCACCTGATATGTGGTGGGCAGCACCAGATTCTTCGTGTCTATGTGTGCCACAATCTGCTGATCCGAGTTCTCATCTCGTATGGTAATTGGCAAGAAGCATTTATTGGGCGAGAGCATATTGGCAGCTCCATTACCGCCGACCAGCTGCGAGCCAGCCAGGGAGAGCAGAGCGCCGGCATTGAACTGCTGTGCGGGCTGGGCTGCTGCAATGTTGGCTGTTTGAGTGTTGTTTGAGCTTGCGCCGCCTGGCAACAGCTGAAACTGAATTTGTGTCTGTGCGCCAGCAGCCACGTTGCCAAGCTGTTGCAAGCTGCCAGCAAATTGTGGAGCTGCTGCGGCGGGTGAGGATAGCACAAAGTTCAATTTCGGTTTCTTACACTCCGTGGCATTCATGCCGTCATCGCCGCATGTTGTAAACTGCGCTTGCGCGTGCAGCTGCTGAAGTTGCTGTAAGAGCGCCTGTTGCTGCAACAACATACTGATGTCAATCTGCGGCGGCTGCAGTTGCAGCTGAGGAGCAGGCGCGGGCATTGCTGTTAACGTTTGCGCCTGCAGCTGGACATGTTGCTGCTGTTGCTGTGGCTGCAGTTGTTGTTGTTGTTGTTGCTGTGGCTGAAGTTGTTTAATATTGGAGATGGCATTGCTGCTCGGTGAACTTTGCAGGCTATCCTTCTTGCCCAGTGGCGTGATTTTTATATCCGGCTTTAAACGTATAAACTCTCCCAAAGTGCTATAAAAAATATGCAACTCAATTAATTAGTTTGAACGTCGCAACACAGCGCAAAACCTACTTGTGCTTCTCGATCTTCACTTCAGTGTGGGCCTGGGCCTGGGGCTGAACATGACTGTCAATAGTGAAGGTGTACTGCTGCTGATGTTGTTGGGGCTGTTGTTGCTGCACCTGGCGACATGCTTGCATTACGGTGAGCAGATCAGTGGGCTGGTTGTTGTTGTTGCTGTTGCTGCTGCTGGCTGTTGTGCTTAATACGCTGAGGCTCTTGCCGCTGTCATTGACGGCATCCTTGATGAACACCTTGTCGTCGCTCTGCAACGTGCGATGGTTGAGCCTATTGTTGAGTATTACCTGCGAGTTTTTCGAAATGTTGCGCATTTCGTGCATCTGCTCCACTTGCTGGGCGCACTGGGCGCAAATGACCTTGGGCAGATGATCCTTCTCATCGATCTGCAAATCATGCATATAATTACAGCTGTTTTATTCAGATTTTCACTCTTTCTTCAATGTTACTCACTTGCACTGGCAGACATTCGGCGATTTTCTGGCACAAATTTTTTTCGCGTCCTTCGGACGAGTAAATGTTAATTTTATGCTCGCTGCTGGCCGTGCAGATGCGGCACAGATCCATAAAATTGATGAGGCGCACATTGGACATTTTGGTGCACCTTCCGCACACTTTCCTTGCCGTTAACTCTAGCTACTGAGCAAAATATAAAAAAGTTGATTCCCGCGTTCACACTTTGTTTATATACACACATACGCGCAAACACAATAATCAAGGTTGTTGTCTGGTTGCTGCAATAAACAACTTTAAACTCTCCCGCGTAAACTTCTATTGCACATTTTGGAAAGCTTTTAAACTCGTGTATACGTTTAGTTAAGTTTTGCACTTCGCTCGAGCTAAAAATGTGCAGTTTTTCATTTATTTATTTTTTTGCAACAAAAAGTTGTTTGTAGACAGACGCCGCAATACTCTAAACAAATTACGCTAAATAATACCAAACGGATAATACCACATGTAACAAATTGTTGGAGCTGCCAATCTCCGAAAAAGTATTGCCTTATCGATAACCCAAGCAGGCTTGTAACGCCATCGACATTTATGTGTATATGTGTATCTTACTTGTGTGAGTAATTGCGTGACAGCAAGAGTTCTGAGAAAAATTTAGCTTTTGATTTCCAATTCCAAACGTCGCAAAAAATACAATATGGGCTCCCGTAATGAGTGTCGTATTTACGTTGGAAATCTGCCACCAGATATTCGCACTAAGGACATACAGGATCTTTTCCACAAGTTTGGCAAAGTCACATTTGTCGATTTGAAGAATCGGCGTGGTCCGCCATTTGCATTTGTCGAGTTCGAAGACGCGCGGTGAGTAATGAAAACTGTTCGCACACATACACCGAAATCTGTTTGGGCCAACGAAAAATTAAACTGTATGTTACCATTTGGCGGCAAACAGCGATGCGGACGATGCAGTCAAGGCGCGAGATGGGTATGACTATGATGGATATCGCCTGCGCGTCGAGTTCCCTCGCGGTGGCGGCCCGGGCAGCTATCGCGGCAACAATCGCAATGATCGCAGTCGCGATGGCGGCGGACGAATGGGCGGCCGGGGACCGCCAGCCAAGCGATCACAGTACCGTGTGATGGTAACTGGCCTGCCCGGCTCGGGCTCATGGCAGGATCTGAAGGATCACATGCGTGAAGCCGGTGATGTTTGCTTCGCCGACACCTACAAGGATGGTTCTGGCGTCGTCGAGTTCTTGCGTCACGAGGACATGAAGTATGCCATTAAGAAGTTGGACGACTCTCGTTTCCGATCGCATGAGGTACGAAATATGCTTATTTTTTTATTTTACGAATCAAATAGAAAATGGAAACATAATTTTAGGGTGAGGTCGCCTACATACGGGTGCGTGAAGATAGCGGGGATAATGACCGCGGCGGCGGCAGCGGCGGAGGTGGTGGTCGTGACTATCGTGATAGGTGAGTCAATTACCAACTGTAACTGAACACGCTTAATTACTACGAAACAAATATTGGCTCTGCATCGATAAATTTTATTTTTTGCTAACTAAAATCTGATTTCCAGATCACGCTCGCGCTCGTTCTCATCAAGGCCACGCCGTCGAGGCACCCCCACCTATTCGCCGGTGCGTCGTCAATCCTATTCCAGGTCTCGCTCACGCTCTAATTACTAAATTGTACAATCATTATCCATTAATATTAATATTTCTTACGAGCAGGAAAAATTAAGAAAAGCAAACTAACTATCCAAAACCTCACCAACCCCGACTCCTTACTACCATTATATTTACTGTTCATTCAAATATGCTGACTGTCGAACGAGCGATTTCAGTTCAGTTCAATATCAAGAAAGATAAAAGAATCCCTTTGACTCTAATATGGAGCAATCCAATACGAATGCAATTTCCAAATATGGGAACAATAATAATAACAGTAATCGCTTGCATTTCCCCTCAGTGCAGAGAAATTCTTATAAATTATTTTATGCATACAAATACACATTTGACAAATTAAGTTTTAACGATAATTATAATTCAAGGAAAGTCCTCCAAACATTCCTTGTCTTAAAATTTGGTTGCATTCATAAAACATAATTTATTAGAGTTTATCTATATTTACAAAACTTAACGTCAGCGCAATAAGAAAAACTCACATAAAAATTCAGAATAAATATATGTAAACAAAAAATCGAAGAACACAAAAAAAAAAAAAAAAAATTATGAAATCAATTTACAAATTATTAATATTTCATTTTATTTTCTTCTCTTCCCCATTTTGCGCGTTTATGTTTGGAGTATAATGAGGATTATTGGAGAAGGAGGAAGGATAAGGATGAGGAGGAAGGATAATTTTGATGTTGGTGATGAAGTGAAGTGTGAAGTGGAAGGATAAATATAAATTTGGATTTAATTAGAGGAGGCAGGCAATTTGGAAATCGTTATTGTTTATAAAATGGTATCAGGAAACAAAAAGGATTCGGATATTAGGTATTTTCTTTTAACTTACAAAAGAAAATGAAAACTCTAGGACAACGTGGGATGCAGTTTCCCCACGGCACTCGATCTATAAACACGGAGAACAGGATTTTGATTCTCATCTCTTTTGCTCTTACTATTTGGAACCCAGTTCAGAACTTCGTTACATCTTTTGTTTGTGTTGTTCGATTCGGATTAAAGTAATTTTTTGGGCATGAAATCATGAAATCATGAATAATGATGTGGAGGATGATGAACACATGGACAGGAAATTCAAGGATTTTTGGAAACGCATCCCTTCGTGCTTCACTTCAGCATTAGTTCCACATCGGATTAGGAATTAAAGTTCGCATTTTGCTACCTTTTGGATATTCAGTCACCACATTTCGTGGCCTTTTCGACCATATCAATGGAATTTCCGCATCATCCAACGTTGTCTTGCGCCCAACGCTGGATAGTGCCCGGTCCTTGTGATCTTCCTCTATCTTTCCTCTTGGTATGTTTGATTTATTCGATTTAGCAACTGTTTTGAGTTTATTTTTCAGTTTACGTTATACATAAACCAAATATTTTTCAAATTTAATACTTGTCTTTATTGGTGTTGCATATGGCGACTACTCAAGGCATATGCTGTATATACCTATGTATATATATATGTATATTAAAGACAATAATGCCGGAAAACAGTTGCCATAAGCCATATGTGTATTTGTTTGATTTTGTCTAATTTTTGTCTACAAACTCGAACCCTAAATATAGCATTAATATTTTGCATGAGGATTGTATATATCCAAACATTAAAATAGTATATAGTACACTACAACCAGCGAAGAGAACCAAGTAAAAATCAAATGAAGAGCTACTAGGAATTCGGAAAAACGTTGAGTTCTCTTTGCTCACAGTTTAAATATTAACCTTTCATAGTTTTAAAATCAAATAAATAAATGACATATTTTTTGAAACTTAATAAACCACGAAACTTAAATTAAAATGCGTGTTTTACAATGTTTACTGGGAGGTCCATTCATAGAGAGAGAGGGGTAATTGAATGAACAATCTATATAGAATTCTAAAATTTTCCGACATTTATGTTTGCGAATCGACAAAATCTTTTGGGTTAATTTTGATCTTGGTGTTTGGTTAAAATTTTTGCAATTTTACGCAAAAAATAGAAAAATGTCAGCGAAATAAAAACGACAAATCCAAATGACTATCTTAATTTAACAGTGCTAAGTATTGGCAGTTATTCCAACAATATTAACATGTACACTGTTAAAAATGTGCACGCAAAAACCCAACATTTTATATCTTATCTAAAATAGCATTTGAGTAATATATAAATAATAAATAAATATTTAAAAAAAACGTATTTTACATTTCATAACGTTATAATATCAAATATACCACAAATATGTATATCTCAATGAATTTGCGCGCTAAAAGTGTTCTAAAACTTAACAGAATGTAACCAATATCAATACACATTTATCGAAAACGAACATATCGATAGAAGCCGCGAAAAAAGAAAATACATCGTCGACCGTATGTTCAGTGGGACAGTCGAAACCAAAACATCGAACGTTGAGGTTGTGACGCGGACGCCGTCGACGCCATAAGCGCAATTCAAAAATACGTTTTTCTGTCGCGGCCATAAAAAAAACAACAAGTACGTGTGCCATGATGAGGTAGCAGAAAGTGCGTCAAAATCAGAGAAATATCAAGTGATTAGTTTGCAAAACGGTTAACATCGTCGCACCTACGCTGTCAGTTGTCAATGCTTGTTTGTGCCATCAAAACAAATGCATTCGCAGTTGCCGCGGGCTTTTCAAATTACACACACATGTATTTGAATCTGAACTTGTTATTAATAACATAAAGTGCATTGGCGCATGCCCAAGCAGCTGAGCTGCGTGCGTGGCGTGTGGGCAACCGGCAAGTGAAGGTGGAATCATCATCACTGTTTTTATTGAAAATCATTTGTTTGGCCTTCATTCCGTTCGCTTCTCGGCGTTCTTATCAATAGACGGCATATAACGGACTCCCATTGATTTTATGATTTATGGCCAGCGCTCCTTAGTCGATCGTGTTCTTTTATTGCTCCATTCACCGGGCTAATTGAGTTTATTATTTCCATTAAAATTTCAGGCTAAAAATAATTTAAGATAAACTAAAAGTCAAAAATGAAAGTGAAGTTGAAGCAGTGAAAACAAAGAAGATAACTTTGCTGGAATCAACAACCACAAATACTCAAAAATAGCCAGATATAAGGTGCGTACAAACATCCATCAAAGTTACAATTAAACATACGTATCTCAGATCTGTTAGCGGCTACCGCCTAATAACACTCTCGGAATGGCACTTGGGTGTCTGAAGTGTGGTTGAAACTCGATATCAGCGATTTGTTGCATCCTTGTGGCAACATCAACACAAGCCGCCGGCAACGCATATCTACCTGGCAGCCAAGTCCAAATGCGTACCTGGTCCCACTCTCTATCCGGCTCTCTTTTATTGCTTCTGTTTGTGTGTGGCCATTCTCCGCTGCATCGCACCTAATCTGAGCTGTCCATCTGAGCGCTGAGGCGCATCTTTTTTTTTTTGCTGCCTGTTTTTTTTTTTTTTTTTGGTGTATGCGGCAATGCGGCCTCCTTCACTGAAATGTCAGAGTTCATTTGTGCGAATGATTGACGGGCAGCTGTCCCAAATGCGAACCCGAACTATGGGAGAACCCCTTTAAAAGTCAATGAGCCGCAACGCGTACGCAATTTATGTTAATTGCTGTTGTTTGTGTTCTGCTAACCCGTTTGACTGGGCATATCAACATTGCAATCCAGTTGGCAACTCACCTCTTAAAACTTCGTAGGGAATATAAAGTAGTTAAGTGTGATGGAAATCGGAAATGTTATTTAATTTGATTTTAATTTAACATTCAGTGCAGGCCATTTGAGCAGAGACCATTTTTGCGTTGTTTTGAAGCCAGACTTATTTATGGAATCAATTAAAAAACTATAAAATCTTCATGTAAAAAACTTTATGGTTGTTTTCAACAGAAGTTTGAGCCCAGTCTATCTTAATTCAACTTCAATGTAGTTTTGAGAAACTTGAAATAATTGAAAACGCGTAAAAATGGTATAATGACTTTGTGCAAATGTATTTAAGAGGCCGAAGGAAGCATCTCTGACCCCATAAAATGTATATATTCTTGATCAGGACGACAAGCTGAGCCCTGAACCCTGTCTGTCTGTATAAACGCAGTGATCTCGAAAATCACGAAAGCTTGAAGGCTGATCTCTGACTCATTCAGTTCGTATAAACACGCAGGACGAGTTTATCAGTTTTTGGATACCTTTCCCCGTTTCATTAATATCGATAAAATCGATTTCAAGACATGGTTTTCTCACCATATCTCGAAGGCTATAAGAGCTAGAGACGTTGCGTGCGTTATGTTCGTGTAAAACAGACACAGATTTTGTTACATTCGCATTTTGGATACCTTCCCCCAATATCGATAAAACTAAAAAACCGCAAATCAAATACTACAGACTTTCAAATTGGTTTGTATATACTTTTCAATGCTTTTAATGATTCCTGAAAATTGCATAACGATCATACATTTCATAATTAATAAAAGAGTTTCAATACTTTTTGTAAATTATCTAACTACATATAAAAACCTAAATTAAATGGAAATTGTGTACTTGGACAATTTGAAAACAAACATTATTATTTATTGCAAGTAAATTTGAACAATTCTTGACAAGTACTTGAGTTAAAATGTTAATTCTATTTATACAATATTGAGGGACGATGGTGAAATATATAAGGTCATGACCTCGACAATAACATATAATGTTCTTTATGTTTTACGTGTATTAACACATTTAAATAATCTCTATAGAGCATCAAATGTTCGTCTAGCTGTTGGCTAGCATTTGTGTGGCATTGTGTTTGGTTTGCCGCATTTCCCGTGGGGCAAATAACAACGCATTTAATTACACACTTTTTACTTTTCACGTTGCACCCAACCGTAGCCGGAAAGCTAGAGTCCAATCCAGTGTCTGGGCTAAAGCCACGTCCGATCCAAAGAGCCCGACAACATAGCTTTTCCGGCAAGTCTGCGGCTTGTCGCATCGGCAACAAGTTGTAAGAGGTCCGCCAGGCTGTCTAATTGTTTTGACTGCAAAAATTTCTCCAAGCCTCTTTCGGATGGTGTTTATCGCAGACGAGGTGTGCCTGGAAACTTTAAAACTGGTTTTAGCCTGGCCAAGCCAAAACTGAGAATTTGGCCAGCTACAACGGGTCGGGGCTAACGTCTGGCTTTCTGAACCAACCTTTTACCGCAATTAGACTTTCGACAAAAGAATAGATGATCGAATGAATGAGTGAATATCAATGACAGTTTTGTGCAGCCTGATTGGTGGGCAATCGATCAAACTGTCCTCGGAACTGGTGCCACACACACGAACCAACAGCTAATTGGCCAACAAGCCCAGCGTCGGATCGGACATTGTCTATGCACATGCTTCTCGTTTGCATTTCCTATTAACCAGCTCCAGTTGTCTAGGCAGGCTCCACTCATTAGCAATAATAATGGCTAATGCTCATATGGGTATTATTATGCAGACTTGTGCACATTTGAATACAGACATAAAAGCGCCGCAAACGATGGCAGCGACGCACGCGTTTTGGGCGCCGTTTAATTGCGACGCGCGCGTTTTTAGCGCGAGTTTAACCGGTTGCATTTTGTGCGACACTTTGTGAATGAATAATTTGATGGCAGCAGCAGCTTGTTATGTGTTTTTATAACAAGTGTCAATTAACATATGTATGTCTGTACATATTTATACACTTTAGACGCATGACTTGACAGCCACTAATTAGTTTGAAATCAATTTCAATTTTCGCTTTTATTACTTTTGTGAACATTTGTTGAGGCTATTGATAAGGCACCCAGTCGGTCGGTCGGTTGGTCAGTATCTGCCGTTAGTTGCTTATCGAATAGTTTAATTGAAACGATTTAAGGGCTATTTTTGGACATAGACTAGCCGGGTCCGAGGTTAACAACGGGCAGGCGGGCAGCTAATGAAGTACACGTTTAATATTTAAATCAATAATCTTTTTTGTACTCTGCACTCACTTGAATAAAAAGGGAGTATATATAGTTGATTTGCTTGTATTACAGTCTTACGCAAACGCATGCATTTATTGTCAAATAGTGGCAATGATAAAAATGTTTATATTTTATCGCTTTTATTTAAATAGTTGCATTTCTGATATTGTATTCTTTTCATAAATTATTTTTGTTTAAATATATTTAATGAATCCAACTGAACTCTGTCAAAAATTTCTTAATATTGGCTAGAATCAATATCTTTTTTTACATGAATTTTTTGGAAACGTATCTATTGAGTAAAAAGAGAATTAGGTGTATACATATCTTTATAATTGGTGATCATAAATAACGCAGCATTAATGTTGTGAAGTGTTTATTCAATTATAAAAATCTTTTTTTATAGCATTTTTTTCGTCTTTTATAATATTAGAAATCTTATGTATATTTACTCTGATTTTATTATCCATATAAAAAGTATTCTCATGTGTTGGATATAAATTTCAATAGTTTTTAGCAAAGTTTATTGGGCTAAAATATTATTGCTAACATAATGATAATATTAAAAGTCTTGCTATATTTTTAATGAAGCGTTGATAATTATAACATACACGATAGGCCACAATACAATTGACGCGTGTCCAGCCACAAATTGTAGCCATTTAAGTGCTTAGCCAGCAATTTCTCTGGCCAGCCCTGTGGTTTGGCTGCAGAAAAACGCACAATACATTTGAGAAGATTTTGCTCAGCACAATAGCGACAATAGGGTGGCACGGGTTTGGCGGGGTCCGTATGTGCCTAATTGTATACGTAAATGGCCGTAATTGCAGTTGCTATTAAAATAATTCAACTCGCACTGGTAATGAAGCGCATCGTAATAGCCGGCTGAAGGAGGGCAGATTACTTGTTTAACGTCCGCCTGCGGGGATTAACATAATTTTGCTAATATTTTGAGCAAAACATCCCGCATAATGCGCTTAGAAATATGAATAAAGGCGGCATTAACCTGAATGACCGCGCCAGCTGCAGCGGATTGCGGGCAAATCAAGCGAACAAACAGAGAGCAGTCGCAGGCTGAGGTGCACTGTCTGCACTAAGGCGATCTGAACAGCGGATTCGGATGCGGATTCCAGCTGCATGATGAGCTGCAAAAACGCGCCAAAGCAACAGCAACAGAAGTTGTCGTCGCAGCGACGTCGACGTCAGCGCAATGCTGACGACTGCCGACTGCATTAAAGTGGAAAATCCTGTCTGACAGCATTTAAACTAAAAAAAAAGAAGAAAAAATACAAAAAATCAACAAAACAAGAAAACACATAATAAGCGTGAAAAAAGCAAAATGAGAGCAAACCAAAGCAAGCCATGGCTTGGCCGGGCCAGGATGAAACAGGCAATGAAAAGCGAATGCGGCTAGAGAACAAAAAAGATATACACAATGTACATACTATTAAATCTGTAAAAGAAAACACTGCTCAAGGCAAAAAAAAAAAAACTAAAAAATAAATATTTACAAAATAATTATGAAAACATTTAAGGAATAATAAAAATGTTTCCATTATTTATTTAGTGTTTTAAAATTTAAATGTTAAACAATATGTTTAAAGTAGTCATAAATTTGAAATACTTTGTAATCCAGCCAGTGTCTTTCATTGTGATGTAGGGTGAAATATTAAAATTCAATAAAAACGTTGTAAAATACATTAAGTTGGGTATTATATTTTTATTTCATAAATGATTTTGTTACACAAAACTTTTCTTAAATTAAAATTTAAATACCTTATTCAAGAAATACAAAATTCTTGCAACTACAGAAAAAATTATTCATACAGGGCTAATTATATTCTAATAAATTGTATTCCAAAATACCATCTATAATGTGTTGGGAACAAATAAATTTCGAATTCGATACACATTTCGCTCCATGCTGAAAACTTTTTTCCGAAAACATGAGATAACCTGTAGAGCCATAATTTTGTTCTGATAAAGTGCAGCTGTCAAAAGTCGCTTCGAAAAATTCGCAGAAATATTTTCAATTTACATTTGGAAGGTAAGGAAGCTTCCTCAATGAACCATTCAGCCGGCACGCTTTGGGTTTTCTGGTCAATGTAGCGCAATATATTTGGAATCATTAATCAAGGCGCCCAGAATCTTCAGTTCATTTAGCAACATCAACACACACACAGATACCAATTATATAGGTATAATATACGGATACATTTGGTTACTTGGCGTTGCTGCTTTTCAACACATGCAATTCGTGCTGATTTAGCACATTATTTATTGTTTTTTTTTCCCTCAAATAAAACATAAAAGTAAATATTAATTATAAATGTGCTGACTGAGACGCATTTGTTCTGAATTTCTTGTAGTAGTTTGATGATCAATTTAACAATTTTCCATGGGTTTTTAAGTTTTGCACGTTTTATGGGAAGCGGGGAAAACCGCATGAGTTTTTCATTATTAATAGGTTTGCTAATATAAGCAGATCTGAACTTGATTGATATCAGGAAATATATAAAAATCTAATTTCTTTCTTTGTGTTTAGAGTTTAGATCATTCGGTAAATTAACATAATGTTTAATGATGCTAAATGTTTTTTTTTTAATAATTAGCATTACTAATTACTAATTAGCAATACTATCTCCAATTCAATTATTTTATAGACGTCAAATTATAGATTCTGAATCAATTCTCCTGACGACTATTATTTCAGTATGCATTTTTTTTTGTTAAATGGCTTTTAAAAATACATTATTACTAATCACTATATTATATTCAAGAACTATTAAATGAATCATGGTGTTTTGAGTGCAATATATATAATTTAATAAATAAAAGAAGTTTATCATGCGATAATAATTTGGTTCACAAAAGCCCTAACAGTTGTCATTATCTATAAATTTCTTACAGCTAAATTGCCACATCATATTCTTATAGCATGTACCCTTAGAATATTGTTCATCCTGCTCCAGTCTTCAAAAATGTGATAAATCGAGCCAAATATATCTTTTACAGACTAATAATAATCAGTATGCCAGCATTATGTCAAAGTCAAAAGCAGAAAAGTTAAAACGACAACCAAAGTCATTTACTTATGTCATGCTACTCCGAAACACACATATGTATGTACACACGTGCATACAGATGTATATATATGTAGTTGTACGTAGGAGTATGACGGGCCTGTCATTAGCAACAAATGACAGGCCGTTAACAAAATACCGGCAACTGCTTGCGAACACGGCAACTACAATAGCTGTCATGTTATAAATAATTTCGCTGCTTTTTCCAGTGTTCAATGAATTGTAAATATTGAATAATTAATTTAACTTTGAGCGTTATTGTGTCCAAATAGTAAAACCAATTAATAACCAATTGCAATTGTAATTGCAAATTGATACAATTGTTGGAATTGATTTTGATTGTAATATATGCGCAGATGTGACATTAAATAAATGGTCGTATGCTCTTTTAAAATATAATAGTGCATGTTATTTACAACTGTGCAAATGAATGCAACATAAATTATAAAATTACATAAAACATTTATTATGAACATTACGAGGTGCAAATCAAATTTATTTAAAATTCACATGGTACAAAAATCTGTTGTTATAATAAAGCCACTGTCTAGGGGATCTTACTCGATTGGAACTAAAAGCATTTCGGCTACTGACTTTACGGTATTCCATTTCTGTTCCCTAGCTTAAAGTTAAACAAAAGCTTAAATAAAAACATTCAGAGCAAAATTGTACCTAAAATCTAAATTAAACGCTGTACAATGTTGAGTGTGGTTAAATAAACTATTTATGCTTACACATTAGGCATTTTACAGAGATCCTATAAAAAATTCTTCTCAAAGAAGAAGTATTTTGTTATTAAATATTTTCATATCAAGTGGGAAACATTATGATTTCATAATAGACCATTCTTAAATAAACAGGAATTAAAACACATTAAAATTTTTTCTATGGAAGAGTTTTTTTAAAGAATTTTTAAAATCTGAAGCATTGAAATGTATCTATCTCAGCTCGTCGTCTTGATCAAGAAAAAATACACTTTATGTGATCGGAGATGACTCCTTCTGCCTGTTACATACATTTTCATAAAAAAAATTATAACCTTTTTTTTAAGCTATTTTCAATGGGTTCAGGGTATAAAAATAGTATATATTTTTCCTATTTTAAATGCTCTCGCTTTAAAAGCTTTTCAGCTTTCTCACACCCATCGTATAGAGTTGGGCACCAGTGGGGCGTAACTTTAGCCATTTGATTCCCATGCATGTTTATGCACTTTCTATAGTTACATCTCCTCCAGTTTGCCCAGTGAAGCGTTAACTGTAGCAATTTTACACTATTTTTGTTTATTTGTTTATTTTTTTGCATTGCTCATTTGCGTGTATGAAATCATGCAACTACCTGCTCCGTAGTCATTCTATTCTATTAATAGAACTGTGCTCAATACCATATCTTTGGAATATCATGTTATGTAGTGGACTTTTTCACTATGACATCAAACTCAGGATCATTGACTTTTGAAGCGCTTATCAAAGACTGTGGAGCTAATGTTGGGAAAGGTGGGTGGAAATATAGATAAAACAGTCGGCATGATAAATGAACAGCTATCAATAATGAGAAGCTGCAGCCCGAGGTCTCAACGCTGTTGTCGTCCGCCTTCAGTTAAGTATTTACCTGCAATCAAAACAATTTATATATACGCTTTTCGTTCTCTGTTTGTACTTCAAATGTTTATTTACATGCCTGTCTGTGTGTTTGTCGAGCCAGCGAGAAACAAGCAAACCGACAAGCGAGCCACTCACTTTTCTATAGCTCACTTAAATTTATTTACACTCGTTTATTTGTTTGTCTGTTTGAATGGGCAACGCTGCGAATACGCAATGCGTGCATCTTATCAGTTTGCTTCGTTTTGCAATTCGATCCGCTCCGATTAATTTGCCGGAAGGACAAGGTTGAACTCAAAATCGCTTTCATATCAGAAACTCCCCTAACCTGCTTTCCCAATTTGTAAGTCCAATAAACAAAACTCTAAGCAACAAAAAAAGGTGTTAATGATAACATAAACTAACTGCGGGCCAAACAAACTAGGTTAAAGGCAAGTCGGGGCAGGCATTGCGCATACGCAGCGTTGCAGTGAAGCCATAAAAACCAATTTAACACGGCAGCTGCTGCTGTTTCAGCTGTTTGTTCAATAAAAGTGAAACGAGCTTACACTTAAACTAGGAAGAATAAAAGGCATTGCCGAATACATGCATACACTTCACTTAATTATTATTCCTGTTTATTATTATTTTTTTTAAATTGTAAGAATAATTATTTCTTCAATTTACTAAAAAATTGCAAAAATAAGAAAGTTTTGAATATACTCAACGCAGATATTTCCTTAATAACGGAAGAGCAATGTTTTTTACATTTTAGGAACACTTTCTTGAGATACAAAAAATTTTACTGCTTCATTTAGTTACAGATGTTTTAAGTTTTGAGCAAGATTATTATTTTTAACTGAAATAAGAAAGATATATATATGTATATCTTATTTCTTTATTATCTTATTATCTTAATAGCCTACTGTGTAAATATAAGGGATGCATCTAGGGAATCTTTATATACTAATAAATGGCTACCAAAGTGTGTAAACCCTATGTGAAAGTAAAAATTGGTTTGGCTGTTAAAAGGCCTAAATAGCATTTTATTACTTGGTTGAACGCCTGGCAAGTGGCGCAAGAAAATCGCATAAATCTTAGCTCGCAATTACAACTACACGAGTTTTGTGAACTCGAAACTCAATTAAAATACCAAGTTCAGAGCCTGCCAGCGTGCGAAACTGACAGCTGACAGATGGAGACGTTGTTGGCGATGGAAAGCGCCTGTGTTGGGTCATGGACTCTGTCAACATTTTACTGACTTCGTCACTCACTCACTTAGTCGTTCGCACAGGCAGTCAGTTCAACAATCAATCATTCAAGGCTTACATTGCTCGTTTTTTTCACATTTCGTTGAAGCAGGTGCGAAATGTGTCAGTTCGAAATAAGCTAAAGTTCAAAAGTTTTTACACTTTTTTTTTTGTAGCTGGCACTCAAATTGCCACACAGCTTGAGCAGGGTATATATATATCGTCTATATATAAATGCAGTTAATGAAGTTATTTACTTTGGCTCTAGATATGGGATTTCGAAAGTAGTCTTATTTGTTCTCAAAGTCTCGATATCTACATTTTATTTCACATCAAACTTTGGTTTACATTTTCACTCTCACATCAAAATACATATCTTTCGAATATTAAACTTTTTCCTGCAAGGCATTACATCTATCCCACATTAATAATAAGAGTTAATTTTGCATTGATGGAGTTACTTATTATTGAATATATTCTTAGAAAACATATTCTTGTACCCTTAGCTCTTAGACTGTGTGAGAAACAAATTTTCACGAGTAGCCTTGGCCAGTAATTTGCATACCAAATTTGGTGACTCCAACTTTAAAATTGTGGAAATATTCACCTTTTATCGATTTGTGATTTTATGTGTTATCTATTTTCCACGCCCCAGTGGTCTTAACCCTAAATCCATAAAACTTAATCAACTTGGGAATACATGAGTGTACAAAATTGTAAGTCTCTAGGTTCAGGTGGACAGACGGACAGAAAGACGGACATTGTATAAACTTTTCACCTCGTGCAAAAGTACAGCAAATGATGCAAAAACATTTTTTGTTTTAAATTATAAGCAAAATAAATTTATTAGAATTCTCAAAACTAAAATTAATTGATTAATTTTTTAAAAATTTTTCGTTTTAGATATTTTGCAACAATTAAGATCAAAAGTATTGCCGCAACATTAAGTAAGTATGATCAAATGTTATATTAGCGAGCAGCCTTCTGGGAGATAAGTTATTCTCCTCATACGCACGCTCAATTTCACAATTCTTATAATTTATGACTACGTACATAAATGACAGAAAACATTTTTATGTTTTTTATCAAAGAAAATATATCCTTAAGTGATATAATAATATTCCTTCGCAGACTCGGATGTAAATGCAATGCCGGAATTTATTTTCGCAAGTAATTTACTGCAGCTATACGCAATTTATATTCTATTCCGTGTGGTCGCATTTTCGGTCAATTAAATGCAGTTTCCCTGGCTGAGAGCTCAGCCAAATCCATTCGATTCCTTCCATTTGGCTGAACTTTATGCGTTAAGCAACTACATCCATCCGAGGGAGGCGAGTGGATCAGGAAGGAGTGGAACGGTGTGCGGTGACACATGAAATCGTCACCTTGGGGTTGACCTGTCGCCTTCTGGTGTCCTCATTAATTGAAGTGCAAAATCACGAACGTGCATTTAATTCACTTTGTGCTTCGCCTGGGAAATGCTGTGAAAGCTGAAAAACATCGGACGAACAACATTTTTGCACGCATTTTGCAGCTTGTCGATTCAATTCAATCGGCCATCAGATTGCCCCTATCTTGGCCAACAATAATGCGTTTTCCAGTATATATGTATGTGAGTGTGTGTGTACGTCTGTAAATGTGGACCATTTAAGGGCATTGGATACTTTTCCCAGCCATGGTGGGGCTTCTGGTCGACTAGTGGCTGCTGCAATTGTCCTTTATAGCCATTCCTTCATTAGGTTTATATCTTAAAGAAATTTTAATGCAATTTTTATGCGCATTTTTGTGCACTGTAATGGGCTGCTTTCTCGGTAGAGCGGCATCTGTCTTACGACCATTCACAATCATTTCACTTGTGATTCATGTAATGCGCATTATTGTTGTTCACGAGGCATTTGTCTTTGTTTGGTCCCTTTGTCCACAGCCTAGCAATCGGAAAAGCTCTTGAAATATTCAACTCTAATTGAATGCGTTGTTGTCAAACTTCACTTGCAACTAGCTTTTCACTTGTATTGTAATGTATACAAAAAAGCAAGTGTGGCCGACTGTGCAATACTCTTTCACAGTCTTAAAACCATCGAAAACGGGTTTAATTATTATTGTTATTTTAGGGAAATATAGATTTTTGTAATTTGTGGGGGCAAGAGTGGATGTCATCGATAAATTATCTGCCAAATTTGATGAATCTAGCTCTTAAATTGTGGAAGATATGGATTTTCGTGGCTTACCCGCTCCCAGGTTATGTGGTTTTTTTCGAATGCCACAACCGCAATAGGCTTATTCAACAATATCTAATTTTTCTGAACAAATATTATGAATTCAGCTTTAAAACTGTTTTCTGCCTGTTACATATATTTGCACAAAATCATTTTACATTTTTTATCCATTTTAAATGGGCTTAGGGTATAAACAAACAAAAACATTTTATTTAAGAATTCTAACTTTTACAGATTGTTCCAGTTATGATACTTATATATGATATTTTTCTAAATTCTATTCTTGACCGATATATATACACAAAGTCCATGCTTTATCAATATTTATCCTATAACAGAGAGATTAGTTTGCAGCGAAACAGAAAGGCAGACATTTTTGATAATTATTAAAAGTATAACTCAGATCTTTAAACATAATTTTCTTACAAATACACAATTTTCACCAACTTTACGACTTTTCGCCAAATGTGAATAGTCTTAAATCAATATTGGCTCTCCACACTACGTAGTCGAAAGCAGCAGCTGCGACTAACAGAAATTATCCACGAAGCATATTAAATTATGCATGAAAAACTATCTGATCCATAAAATGTATAATAAACACAGATAAATTGTTGGCAGGAGATTATGAACAGCATGTTCAACTTCCAAAATAAACTTCAAAAAAATAAAAAAGACAATGTGTCAAAATTAGTGCAAGCTGGCATGAGCCGATATTGCTAACAAACAAACAATAAAGCTCTACGAGTAGAGAATAATGCCACATAATTCACAAGCCCAAGGAAGTTTATCCCGCTCACACAACGAACGGAGACATAAATTAGTTTATAATAAAGTACAAAAAAAAACCGCTTCGACCGCAAGTTTATAAAAATAGTCTTCATTGGCTGCGTTGTGTGAAAATTAACAGCATTAAAAATTGGAGAAGGCATAAATTTTAATAAAAGTCGAAAAAATGAAACAGCTGCCCGCAAAATGGAAGAGGCAAATGAAAAGATCATAGAGCCAGTGCTCGACTAAGAAATATACTTTATTTTTATGCATTTAAACAGGCTGTTACATAAGTTGAGGAGAGCCAAAATACTCTCTGAATCCGCTGATTACAGAGTAGTTTAAAGTTATTTTCCGCCTTTGCGACAGTTGATGAGGCGAGTGCATAAAGCTTTTCTGCCGTTTTATGTGCTCGATATAAAAAATACTTTGATGTAAGCTTGCTTCTTAGTGGGCCATGACATCATGAACTCGACGGAAACGTTCACCCGCCTGTCGGAGCGATAGGCCTCGTGTTTCCGGCATCAGTGCGCCAAAGATGATCAGACTCACCACCAGGATAATGCCCACAGCCAAAAAATATTGGAAAAAAGAACCGTCGAATGTAGCTATCACAATGATGTGGATCACTTGTTCAATGCACACAATTAGCCCAATTAGAAGGGCCTTCACCTTCATCGGAAAGGCCTCGCCCAAATAGGTGGGCGTGCAGCTAATGAAGAGGCCAGCAAAGAACTGGAAGACCATGGATATGCGACACAGCTGATTCATATAATACACGAGACCGCTTATGTCGCTCAGGTCCAAGTCTGACAAGATGCCCGCCATGCCTAGCATCAGACCCGCCATGCACAGCAGGCCCAGCAGGGAAACGAACTTGCGACCAAGCTTATCTAAAAGAAAAAGACTTAAGGTCGCGCCAATCCAGCGTAGTATGCACCACAAATATATCGGCCAGTCTAGGCCTCCTGGTGATACAACGGTGCTGAGTTTCATAGTAATGCTCAGAGGTATCGAGAAGGTAAACGCCACAAGACAGCGACTGAAGAGCATTTTGATGAAGGGCATTATGGAGGAAGAGCATTGTGCGGCGATGCTCTGGCTGTTTCCCTCGGCCACGTACAGTTTGGCCTCGTCAAATACTTGATTGAAATTTCCAGTCGGCGCTAAATTGGACATCAGCCGCCTCTGGCATGTACGCGCCATATCCTCATTATTTTTGCGTAGAAAAAAAATAGGAGACTCAACTGATATGGTCACGAGTCCCGTAGCAACTACGGAAAGCACAATGCCAAAAATTCCGTGTACACGATTAACTCCAATGGACGAATAAATATCCATGACTGAGTCCATGATTACTTGAACGATTATGCCCAGCGCAAAGCCATACTGCTCCAAACCACACAAATTTCCACGACTGCCGCATGAATTTGCTTCCGAGTTGTGTATGATGAAGGCCACCGTGATGAGTCCAATGCCCACTCCGCCCACATAGCGAGCTGCCACTATTGGAGTGTAGTCGTTGGGTGCACTCACAAAGATGATCGCATCAATCAACTGCATCAGTCCGCCTAGAGACTAGAAAAGTGCGAGTCATTAGTTCAAGTCAAGCTCAACATGGTCATATTTTATATCATATTTAATTTTCGGCCACTCACATAGAAAAACCACTTGGGTGCATGGGTCACAGTCAGAGCTGCTACAACAGCTCCAATGATGATTCCAATGAACCAACTGAATTGGAACTGCTGAGTTGTCTCAATTCCTGATAGTAGATTCCAGCCTAAGCCCTGAGCCATATCCATTCCGCCATATATAAATAGTAACATGCCTGCAAAATTACTTGTTAAATAATTTAACATTTTAATTTCTTATATTATTAAAAGCTTAGATGCAATTATGACGTACTTCTAAACAAGTGAGATTGCTATGGTCGGGACTCCTAGTCCATACCCGGAACCCAGCATTTCAACAAAACATAAGGGTCAAAAAAACGATAAATATCAATAAAAAGAAAACGGAACGAACTGAAAGAATCCAAGGTCAGCTCTCTACCTGTTGTAGTCAGACAGACGTACAGACAGACAGACAGGCAGACGGGTAGTGATGCTGATCAAGAGTATATATACTTTACGGGGTCGGAGATGCTTCGTCGGAGATGCTTCGTAAACAAAACGAGTATACCCCTTTTTACCCATTTTCAATGGGTTCAGGGCATAAAAAAAGAATTGTCCAAGGATCAATTCACGAACCGAATGAATGGCTTCCGCTTCATAAGATAGATTTTCCGCATCCATGAAGTCCAGTTTGGTTCGAACCATAATGCGACAATTTCATGCCAATTAAATTGGTTGAAGTTAAACTGAGTATTTAAAGGAAAAAATTAAGAATGATTTCAATTAAGCAGTAGTATATATTCTAGGCAAAAACGGATTTATATTAATGATTCTTGGGTCAGGCAATAATAATTTCATTGGGTTAAATGCCACGTCATGCTGAAAGTGCACTTTAGAATGATTTCAAAAACCTTGAAACGACTTGATCTTTAATGCTTTAACTTTTCTTTCTGTTTGTTAGCACCTTATAAACATTTCGATAGCTTCCAACTCTCACAACACAAAAATTTAGATAATCAATGCTCGGAAAACATTTAAAGTTTCCTATAAATTATCTCGTTTAAACATTAAAATAGAGTATTCATCTAGTTCAATGTCCGTTTTACTGATCGTTCGTCAAAATTAAAAATATTTTTTGTATAAATAACTTTATGGTTTTTTTAAAACATATTTTGCTCCAGTTTAGAAATTGAGAGTTTCACTGTTAACATATTGGCAAACTATCACCAACACCAACTACTTTGTAATAGAAGCAATAAAAAAAATTAAATTTTTCCGTGAAAGCACAGTTATCTAAAAATATAACATATAAGCTTTTTTCCTCGTATTCCTTTATAATAAAGCCCTAGAAATTTCCTCAAAAGTAATATTATTACGCTTAGATAAAAAAAACCAAAAAACGATCAATTATTGATTCAAAATCATATTTTCTTATCGGTGATTGACAATTTATAAACTGTTTGGGGGTTTCTCTTATTTCAAATTTTAAGTTCTAAGAAATTCGTTGAGGAGATTAATGCCATAAGTATGTTTTACATTTTGTAAATTGTTTATTTAACTTCTTTGAGGAAAAGTGAAAGGAAATTTAACTAGAGTACAATTAAATAAACCAATTTACATACATATGTGCATGTGCTCGTCAATATAATTATTAAATTTTTACACAAATTTTTTAATACAATTAATGTTCTTATTAATTTGAGTGTTATATTTACGATGCGAAAAGACAATCAATTTATTTGGGCTTTGATAACAAGAGCTGTTGTAAAACGACATATGTATGAGTATTCTCAAATCCTTTTTACTTATTGTCTGTATAGAATATTGGCCACAATTTATTTCAATGATTTTCGCTACTATTGAAGCTTTGTGCTCACCTGCCATTACCGTGTCACCTTTCTGCTTGTACCTCCATTGAGGGTTCTGAGGCCGCGGAGTGTTGATCACCTCAACGTAGGTGGTTTGTGGCGGCAAAGGTGCACTGGTCGTGGTTATGTAGGTGGTCTGCAGCGGAGGCGTTTCTTTTGTGGTTATCATTTTGTGCACTTATTTAACACGCACTACTTCGCTCGGCAAAGGTTCGTTCAATGTAAAGGCTACGCCGTAACTGACTTCAAACTGACAATTCTTTTCTATTTATATGGGCTCAATCAGACTGCGATATCAGTATCTAATTATAGATAATGTGTATCGATAATATGTAATCGGGATCTTTGCTTTAGCTTTGATTCACGTTACGAGGCGATGGCCTTTGCCTTAAAATATATATATATATATATATATATATATATATATATATATATATATATATATATATATATATATATATATATATATA
>SCDS01000064.1:0-23231 GCA_004149465.1 Drosophila nigromelanica | reverse complement strand
ATATATATATATATATATATATATATATATATATATATATATATATATAATTTGTACTTGATATTCATAATTTGATAATACATACATTATTAACATAATCACTCTGAAAAATTTTATTTTAAGCAAGCTTGAATTTAAAAAAAAAATATTAGAAATGTTATTGGATTGGATTTTAAATTAACCAGGTTATACATACAAAGTCACACATCTGCCATGAAGCTGTTTATATTGATATATAATATATATATGAATATGCAGAAACTTATTTAAAAATATTTAGAAACTTTAAGATAAGATATATTGTATTAGTACAATAATATTTAAGCCACCGAAACGTCCATCAAATAACTGCAGTTGATTCCAATTTGACCAGGTTTACTTGGATATTTTCCATATTATGTCCACATAGGCTCCTTCCTAATAAGCCATGACATCATGAACTCGACGGAAACGTTCGCCCGCCTGTCGGAGCGACAGACCTCGCGTTTCCGGCATTAGGGCGGCAAAGATGATCAGACTCACCACCAGGATAATGCCAACACCCACAAAGTACTGGAAGAAGCAGTCCGAAGTTTTTCCGAATGTAACAATCACAATGATGTGAATGACTTGTTCAAAGCAGACGACCAGCCCAATGAAGAAAGGCTTGACGCGCATCGGAAACGCCTCGCCGAGGTAGGTCGAAGTGCTGACGATGAACATGCCAGCAAAGAACTGGAAGGTCATGGAGATGCGAGACACCTGGGACATAAAGTATACGTTTGTAAAGTATGAATCATGCGAAAGGATGCCCGCCAGAGATAGCATAAGAGCCGCCATGCACAGGAGTCCGAGCAGCGAAACGAATTTCCGTCCAAGTTTGTCCACTACGCATATTGCCAGGAGTGCTCCAATAAAACGCAAAATGCTCCATAAAATCATTGGCCAGCTGTAGATGGAATCCTTCCAAATTAGCGTACTCCCTAGCATGGTAAAGCTGAGCGGAACCGAGAAGGTAAACGCCACAAGCCAACGACTGAAAATCATTTTTATGAAGGGCCTAATTGAGGAGGAGCACTGTGCACCGAAGCTTTGGCTTGTACCCTCCATAACGTAGCGTTTGGCCTCGTCAAAGATTGCGTTGTTCACATCTGTTGGCGCCGTAATGCCTAAGAGCTGAGTCTGGCAACTTCGGGCTGCGGCCTCATTATTGTTGCGCAGATAAAAGATGGGCGATTCTACTGATGCAGCCACAGATCCCGTGGCGCAGACGGCAAAGATAATGCCAATGATGCCATGAGCCGTATTAATTCGTAAGCTTGAGCTAAAGTTCCACTGTGAATCCATTAGCACCTGAATAAGTATGCCCAGTGACAAGCCGAACTGCTCCAAGCCACACCATTTGCCACGGGAACTGCCCAAAGTTACCTCCGAGTTGTGTATGATGAAGGTCACCGTGATGAGCCCAATGCCCACTCCGCCCACATAGCGAGCAGCAACTATTGGGCTGTAGTCGTCGGGTGCACTCACAAAGATGATCGCATCAATCAGCTGCATTAATCCGCCAACGAGCTAGTGAAACCAAAATTATTAGTTATCCAGTGTGCTTAACAATTCACTCTGCCACTCACATACAAATATAATTTTGGCACGTGGGTCACTGTGAGTGAGGCTACAACAGCTCCAATGATGACCCCAATGAACCAGCTGAATTGGAACTCATAAGTGGTCGTAACCGCTGTGTTCAGATTCCACTGAAGACCCTGCGCCATATCCATTCCTCCATAGGCAAATAACAAAAGTCCTAATAAAAATGTGTGCATGTATTATTAAAATTAGTCAAAATTAAATTGGATCTATAAGATGTTTATTTAGTAATAAATGCGTAACCTTTTATCTGTTGCACTTCAGGATTCATTCCTGATTATATAATCATAAGAAGAATAAAATCCTTTAACAACGCACTATAAGAATTTCAATTTGAGTTAGAAAATATATAAAACTCTAAGTAAGGCTTTTTAATTTTTGAATTTTACAAGTTTAGTTTGAGGTTAACAAGTTTTGACCATGGCTGGATTTTCTCTCAAAGTGTGGATAAGGAGCAATTGGAAATCCAAACTAGATAGAGAGTTCACATTGTAAGCTAAAGATGTTAATCAAAATCAAACTCAATTATTGTGATCTTATGTTCCGATAAAAGCCACTATATGAATATAATATGAATATGAATATAAAAAACATACGTTTTCATAATTTAATTTAAATTAATAACACCCAAAGATATAGAGGAAAGATTACTAGAATATATTATTGAAATGTTGTATTATTTCTTATCTGGAATTTAAAGGCTTTTTTTGCTTTGGCTGTTTGCTTGCCAACTCTCTAACTCACCAACGGTTGCAGAGTGAGCACTGTGCTTATTCGACCAGCGGTTGTAACTGCGTTGGGCACGTGGATCTTCGATGACTTCGACGTATGTGGTTTGCTGCGGCTGCGGCTGCGCTGCGCTTGTGGCAATAAATATCGTCTGCGGAGGGGGTGCCTGCCCCGTGGTAATGTAAGTGGTCGTCATTTTGAACCCTTATTCAGCTCGCGTGCAAAGCAAACTGGAACCGCCAAACGTTGCTTCAGAACTGATTTAAAATAGTTAATTCATGTGTATTTATTATTATAGTTAAGTTATCTTTATAGATATCTTTATCAATTTTGTATAAATTGTTGATATTTTAATCAATTTATAGATACAAATTTTGTGTTTTTTTATGCTCTATACGCCAGCTACCGTGGTTCATATATGATATACGGCCGTGATTCATTCGTTTTTGGATCGGCCTCTCTTTTGCATAGCCTCCATAGGAACAGTAATGCTGATAACAGGAAAATTAACGAGGTGCGTTTATTTATGTAGTATAGATGAAAAAATCGCGCATGGTGCATTCGCTCTATGACTCACTAAAAACCTTTTAGTTCCCGTTTTCTTCGAACTGGCTTGGAATCTTGCAAATAAATGAATCTTGTCCAAATAAAAACAGTTTCTGGGCGACTTGTTTGTTGTCAAAATCGTTGGGGGAGATTCCCAGCTATCTGCATACAAAATTTGGTGACTCTAGGTCTAAAATTGAAAACATTTACTTTTTATCGATTTGCGATTTGAGATGTATCGACATGTTATCGAATTGGCAGCCTCCCAGTGGGCGTGGCAAAAAAATTTTAGAGCTTCGAGGTCTGAAGAGGATAACTACAAGTATATATCTAAAATTTCAAGTCTCTATCTTCAATAGCGCCGAAAAAAAAGTTGCGTTCATCCATACAGACATATAGAGAGCACAACGGACATTGCACAAATCGAATTTAGTAATTTCACCTGGTGCTGATAATGAATTTATATACGTTTGTAAGTTGGCAATGTCTTTTTCTTGCTAAATGCGTTTTCCCAAGAATGTCGTGAATTAAAAATGAAAAGATAACAAACATTTCTTATAAAAAAAAATAGATAACTTTGTAAGAAATTTATAAATGAAATTGAATCTATTATTATTTTACATTATGAGAATATCAAACAAATGTAAGTCTTATAATCGATATATATTTTAACTATAATCTCTATAATGAATCTTGCCCGGCATTGTGATCCCAGCTTAAATTGATTGGACTTTGTTGAAGAAAATATATTTGCATAAAAACAATTTCACAAATATGTATGTCTGGTTTTTTATATTTTCACTACTTTTCTACAACAGTTTAAATACTTTGAATTTTGTGATTTTCAAATAATTGTGTTTATTTACATTTCTTAAATAATACATAAGATTGATCACAACGGTTAAATAAGTCGCATATATCGCTAAAATGAGTCAAATTTTTTTTAAATAAATCTTAAAACTAATTGAAAAATGTATGAAACTGGGTGACTTTTTGTACAGATTTAATGGTTAGAAATTCTTGAAAAAATTCTATATATTAGCTGCTTCCTAATGGGCCAATACATCGTGCAGGCGACGGAAGCGGTGACCCGCCTGTCGCAATGTCATATTTCGTGTTTCCGGCAGCATCACCAAAAGGACAAGCATGCTGATCAGCAGGATGATGCCCACACCCAAATAGTATTGGAAGAAACTATATGAATTCTCCTTGAATGTGACAATCACGATAATGTGGATCACTTGCTCAAGGCACACGATCAGAGCAATGAGGAAGGGCTTGACACGCATGGGGAACGCCTCTCCCATGTAGGCGGGCGTGCAAGCGACGAAGAGGCCAGCAAACATTTGGAACACCATTGAAATGCGACATACCTGCGCCATGTAGTACGGGCTGAAAATGTTGAGGTAGTTCGAATAGATGCCCGCCATGCCGAGCATCAAGCCAGCCATGCATACAAGGCCCACCATTGAGAGGAGCTTGCGTCCCAGCTTGTCCATAACCAAAATGGCCACTAGTGTTCCGATCCAACGCAAAATTCGCCACACGATGATTGGCCAGCTGTACATGGTGCGCTGCCAAACAATGGTGCTCGCTATGATTGTCTCGGTGAGCGGCATCGAGAAGCTGAATGCGACCATGCAGCGACAGAAAAACATTTTCATGAATGGAACCATGGAGACAGATAGATCGTGGACCAAGCTTTCGTGTGTGCCCTCCGAGACGTAGCGTTTGCTTTCTTCGAAGGCTTCACTGTGCTCCTGTGAGCTTGCATTTTTGTCCATCAGTTGCCACTGGCAAATGCTCGCCTTTTCGTAATCATTGCGGCGTAAGTGGAAGATGGGCGATTCAACCGTTAATGTCAATATGCCAATGGCAACAAGAACATACACTATTCCAATAATGCCATGCACCTGGTTGTTTGCAATGGACGAGGCCGGATTCCACATTGAGTCCATGATCACCTGTACAGCTATGCCCAATCCCAGGCCGGACTGCTCGGCGGCACACCACTTGCCACGATCCTCGCTTGGCGCCACCTCCGAGTTGTGTATTATAAAGGCCACCGTAATGAGTCCAATGCCAATGCCTCCGAGGTATCGAGCTGCCACCATAGCATCGTAGTTATATGGTGCACTCACACAGATAATGCCATCGATCAGCTGCAATACTATTGCCGAAGCCTAAACAGATTATAGCCATTAGGATCTTATAAGCATATAGATAATCTTTTATTCTGCAACTCACGTAAAAATATATCTTTGGCACGTGGGACACAGAGAAGGCACTCAAAATAGCACCAATGATGACACCAATGAACCAACTGAACTCGAATTGATTTGTGTCCGGGATGCCTGTGTACATATTCCAGCCAAGACCCTGAGCCATGTCCATGCCCCCATAGGCAAACATAACTATGCCTGGTAGAAAAGATGAAATAATGTATGTTATAGAGTATTTTACAGATATAATTCCAGATCAAATTTATAATAACAATTATAATTCTACATCAATGCAATTTATTGTCCTGATATTGGTTTGAATATTTTCCGCAATTCACCTGTTATGATGGAGTGCAGTCTCTGCCGACTCACACAGCAGTTGTACCTGCTCTGAGGTCGCGGAGTGTTTACCACCTCTATACAGAAGTCCGGTGCGTGCTGCTCTATTCCCATTTTATTTGACTTTTCTTAGGTTCATTCGATATGCAGGCTATGCCTAAACTGATTTCAAATCGACTAGTTCATGTGTATTTATAAGCACTGAGCGTTGATACCATTGGTTACATTGCTATCTACCAATCGAAATTACGTTAATTAGTTAGATAGCACCGGGCAGCCGGCACTCGACTATGATTCATACGGGACTTATTATGTGCAGACCCCACCAGAACGTAAGCCCTCATAAGAACTGCTAGACGGAGCTGGCGACTGATTTCGCATAGTTCATAATTATCGTGACTCATTTCTTGAGTGCACCTTAGGGAACACAGATACGTCAAACGCAACGATTGAATCAGCGTTGTTAACTGGGCTTAATAATATCTGGCATATGTGATCAATTCCACAAGTTATGATATAATATTGTAACTATATTAATTTTAAAATATAATTAACAATATTTTATTGGAAAATTAATCAATTCTACCTTTGGGGTACATCTATTATTTATAAATACATAGTGATTTTTGATGTTGTATTTGTAGGATAATCAATTAAATCATTAATTTTGATTTTATGAACATCAGATTATTTCAATAATAAAATATCTAACCCTTTCCATGCAACTAAGTATGTCTTATTAAAGATTGCAGGCTGACTTTTGTTTAGTCGGCATTGGCACACCTTGACCTAACCCTAACTGACTGGCCAGGCCACTTGAGATGTGGCAAGTGCGCTAGCAACGCCTAATATAGATGCTGCTATGCAACATCTTCATTAGCTGGCAGTCCAAAGAAACGGCATTAATGTTGCAGCAACAGTCGACACTTCGACAACAGGCGGCAGCCATCCGACCCAGGCAACATCCCTGAGGCAGCAATCTCAAGTGTTTGCTGAAGTTGTCTCAAATTGCGTAATGTCTGCACTAGAACTGGCGGCCGTTCGCTAGCTCGCTAGCTGCAGCTCCAACCCCAACTCCAATTCCAAATCCGACTCCATCGTCGCTGTAAGCCAATCTATCTTGTTGCGCATCAAACTGTCAAATTGTACACATGTCTCTATGTGGCTCTGCAATGAGTGGATGTAGGACTGTAGACGGAATGGGGATGGGGATGGGGGAGAGTACAACTGGGAGCGCTGACTCTTGGCTGCTTCTTGTCATTTGTCACTGCTCGACAAATTAAGCAAATGCGACGCCAAATGGCCATGGCTTCCATCTTCAATCTTCGCAACGCGTCGCCTCATATTTTGAGACATTCAAGTACATTTTAATGAGTTTATGCAGCAAGCTGTCTAATGGCTCAAAAATTATGAGCGCCGCATCAAGTGCCACAAGCACACACATACGAACATTAGCACATGGTGCCCATAACTCACATGCAGATACAGATACAGATACAGATATAGATACATAGATAAAGATACACAGATACAGATACACAGATAGCTGAGCACTTTGCATCAATTTCTGTGTACATACATACGTCTCGGCCCGTGCATGTGTGAGCAAATGCTTCAAGGAAGTGTCTGCCAGTGCCACTAATGGAGTCTAATTACCCCGACCGACAGACGACGACCGATGCGTATCCCTCCTCCCATTGCCTTGGCTAATAAAAGCATATTAAAACGTTTGTCGTTCTTATATGCTTGACAGACAGCCAGACAGATAGAAAACATTGGCGCTTGGCGCTTGACTATTGCTCAGTATTTATTTTCGTACTACCCAAATAAAGCGCAGACCGTATATCATCAAATCGCACATCACAGTCCCAAGAATTGAACAGCTCCAGACAGATTCGTCCAGAGGATCTTCTGTAAATAAGAAACATTTCATGATATGTTGATGACCCGTGTGATATGTGAAGAGCACAAAACGTCATCAAAATTCGCCTGTAGAAATTTTTATCAATAAGTTAATTCTCCCGTAATGGAAAATTCGTATGTAGGATCTAAAAAATACATTTAATAATAAGTGATTACTGTAACTTAAAAAAAAACAATTTTGTTTTTCTTATGTTTCTTTGGCAAAACTTGCAAAAATTTTACGACCTATTGTTTCCGCCCGGGATTGAACCGGGGGCCTTCCGCGTGTTAGGCGGATGTGATAACCACTACACCACGGAAACTTATCGGGTTTTAGAATTTGCTAACTTAAATTTGTAAGCTATACAAATACAATTTTCACAACCAAATATAAAAATATTTAATATAAAATATTTAAAATAAAATTTATAAATGAAAAAAACAGTTGCCGAAACCCGGGATTGAACCGGGGACCTTTAGATCTTCAGTCTAACGCTCTCCCAACTGAGCTATTTCGGCTTTTGTGTGACTTTCAACCAACTACGAACTTGAGAAAAACACATAGATAGTAAAAATGCCAATGCAATCATAAAATTGTCGAGCTTTGAAGTATATATATTACATACATACACATGTGGTTATAATTTACACTGCACAACATAGTTTAAAATTGGCAACAATATGTATATTTGACAAATGATTGCTGCGCAGATATCTATAAATAGAAAGGTAATTTCTCATACACATCAAATTACTTATACATATTCCACACACATCATATAAATCACTAAAATGCACATTTGCTTTATTTATGTACACGAAATTTTCCTCAATTTTTTTACCCTGTACCCATTCAAAATGTGTAAAAAGGGTATATGTTGTGCAAATGTACATATGTTACGGATAAAAAAGCATCTTTGACCCCATAAAATATATATGGTTTTCCCCAGTACAACTAGCTGAGTCATGTCCGTTTGTCTGTTTTGCAGCTTGTTGCTGGATACAGGGTATAATCTAGCTGTACACTCTCGACTAGAATACTTTTAGTTGTTTTTCGTTTGTTTGTTTGACAGACAGTCATGAAAATTGCGTTGACAGTTGCACGTCTTTATAAATTTTGGGTGCAGTTGGAAAACTTTTTGCAGCTGCAAACTTATGAAACCGAACTGTGTTCCCCTCTAACTTGGTCTGCGGCAGCGCTTTAATAATACACGAGATTTTATGCACATCAAACAATCTTGTTCAAGTTGAAAATTGTTAGCTGATTTGAACAAAAATATATTTATACAAAAATACTATAAACAATTTTGAGAACGAAAAATAAACTGAAACGTTAAGCGCATACGTTAAGCATATTACATTAGATTGTAATTTTAATGATGCTTTAGCAAATAATATAAAAATTATATGGCATTTTTATTGGTTTTCAGCGCTTGCAACGAAGCATAGGAAAAAATTAGCGTTACCATTTTGGCAATGTTTCAACATTTACCTTGGGAGACCAAATGTTCACAAAATGTTTGTAAATATTAGAAAAATAAACTTTGAACTTTCATTAATTTCAAAATATTTACAAGCTTTAAATTATAAATTTATAACATTGTATAATTTATGCAAAAATAATCGACGGCAGGCTATATACCTGCAATTTGGGTACTCAATAAAAATCAAGCTTATTTTAATTAATGGCATTTGCTGATGAAATGCAAAGACGAAAGTTTAACCCATACCATATGCAAATAACTATAAGCTCTATCGATGATCCTAATGGATTTTTTATTATTTTTTATCGGGTATTAAGATACTAAAATAACATTAAGAATATGTTATAAAATCTATAACGAACAGGACATATTAACCATTATAAATGAATCCAAATAAGTATAATCGAATGGATACTATTAATACGTCTTATCATTCCTTTCTTTATGTGTCATGGTTACAAAAAAAAAAAAAATTGCAATCCCGGTCTCCGGTTTTGTCATCATTGCGGCTCGTGTCCCTCGATCGGACTGCCTTGTAGAGGCCGAGTGTCGAGAGTGGTTGAATAATAACCTGATACATATATTTTGTATGATCACTTTTTGGCTCGGTCTTCTCTCCTGTTTTTTTGTTGTTTTTTTTTTTTTGTGTAACTAATGCGGCTTCCGTTTGACGCCCCGTACTGAAAGCTGAGCCCCGATGGCCGTCGGCGGTCTCATGCTCAAGCCAAGTTTTATTGTCGTCGTCGGCTTCGTCGTCAGTGGCAGCTTCATCGTTTGCCCATGATTCACATTCTTGAAAGCTGATCGCAGTAGCAGTCGAAATTCTTTAGAAAACCCGACACCACGCCCACCGGCGACCAGCTATGATTTATAGCCTGCCCACAAAGCAGCGGCTCCGCTCCGTTGTCGACCACAGCATTTAGTCCAAGGTAAGCAACTTTTCACTAGTCGTTGTCAAATTTCTGTTTTCGGTGCCATCAGCACAATATTCGAAATATGGCGACCACAAGTCCGTTTTGTTTCTGTCTGGAAGCATTTTCGATGTTCGACTATTTGCAGCAGCCACAAATGCGGCAACAACAATGGAGACAGCCAGACAACATTCCTGTGATATGTCACGACAATTTTTAACATTTGCACTAGAATTTCTATTTTAGAAGCGCCTCCTCTACCCGCTCCCAGCTACCTAGCTCTCGACCTAGCTGGCGACCGCATATTTCAATTTGGATTTGAATTTGGATTTGTTTCGTAATCTCATTCGATGTTTGTTTGTTTTTTCTAGCGGCCAGACCTTGAGGCGTTCCCCACAAGTGCAAATTGCTTTCTCGACTTGCTTTGCTCAGAGTTGCTCGAAAATATGCGCAATTAGATTTTATGTTTTTACAGGTGAAGTTTTGGCTCTTTTAGTTTTTATTCCGATTGTGAAGATCTACCAGTGTGAAACCACTCTACATATATATGGTTGAAACTATACTAAATAGAAATTTTAATCTTCTTTAAATTTCAAGGATATTTTAAAATTAGGTATAAATAATTGTTGCCATTCTTGTACTTGAATTTGGTATAGCATTTTTTTCGTTTCATTCAGAGCATCCTGCAGTACATTCTGAACCACTTACCAACTTACTTCAGTCTCGTTAGCTATCCATCCAGTACAACCCCTCACATATTTGTCAGAAGTCTCAGCTGCAAGAAATTTAGCTCGGTAATATGCAAATGTCAGGAAACTTTGCCAAAGTCCTTTGGCAAAAAAGTTCGTTTCGAATGTAAATTGACAAACCGCATGCAGCCAAAACCGCAGTTCAACTCAGTTTTTTGTTAGGATTGTTTATCGTTTTTCTTTTTTTCTTTTTTTTTTGTGTGTGTTTCTCGCAATCCATTGCAAATGTTTTTCAAATGTTTCGTTAGTTTTCCCATTTTTATCGGGTAAATGTAACACGACTTTTCGCTGTCACTGTTTGTGTGTTTGTTCATTTGTTGTTGCAAAAAATTGTCAAAGCTTGTAAGTGGGTCACAATTTGATTTGATTTGTTTATATCACCGCAGGAACAATAACAACAACATCAACCACAACTGGAATAGGGCTGTGCTGGTGTATTATTTATGTTCACATGTTGCCCTGTAATTGGCCAATTGTGTCGTGGCGAATGGACATGAAAAAGGTTTCCGGTCGCCATATAAAATTAGTCAGCATTGCAATTGGTATTACTTTGACTTGACTTGGCCAACATTAAACAGTCGCTTGCACTGACATCGATTGCAGCTGCTGCCGTTGCCATTTGACCTTTGCAAAGTTTACCAAGAATATTATTAGGCAACCGTCAAGTCAACATTTTCTAATAGCTTGCTTAAATTGGCCAATACATGTCTGACAATAATTATGGTATGTATTAAAAATAGATAAAATATGTTTTTAAAGCTTATGCCAAGTTTTGCAAAATTTCAGCTGGTGTAAACAGAACTGATAATGTATACATATGTAAATACATATGTTGCAAAAATGCGAACGACTGAAATAATTTAAACATTTGTTTTTATTTAATGAACTGTAACTCAAACACTTTAAGATACAACAAGACTGTCAATGGTTCGGTTCACGGTTCGAACCAATGCCTATTGTTTAGATTCAGTTCGTGAATCAGTTTTTTCATATCATTTAGGACAGGTAACAAATTTTTAGTGGTCCAAGTTACCCAAAAAAAAAGTTAAATCCAACCATTTTAAAACACATATTTTGGATCGATTCGGGATTTAGGTTTGGCTGCTTTTTTGTTAACTGACTAATATTTATATTTAAATAGGGTATCTCACAGTCGCTCTTGACCCAGAATGTTTCTGTAGATGTTTTTTCTGCGAAAAAGATTTATTTGTGCACATTCCAAAACAATTTGTAGCCATTGAAAATAATCGTCGAGGGCCTGGCTGCGGCTTTTTAAATCTATTCAAATTTAAATACATATACATTGAATTTATGCTTTATTTTTGTTAACAAATTAATTTCGCTGCCGCATTCACATTGGAATACAAAGAAAACGACAGAGGCGCATTTGACATTTGCTTGGTTTTGTGTTAACTTCGCCGTCTGTCACTTGTCTGACAATCCGAACGTGCGCCAAAGTCATTCACATTGAGCGGGTTTTGTGTTTCTCCTTTGGAATTGCACTTAAACACATTGTACAAATGACCAACAAATTTGAATACATTTTTTCATATTTTTTAGTTTACATTTTGATACCCTGTAATCAGTGAAATTGGCTAAAATTGTATAGTTAATTAATTTATTTTGTTAAATTTTAGCAAGTATATACATTAAATTTCGTATTTACTATACGCTAAGTTTAAAGCTGAATTTTTCTATGTTGATAAAAATATCCATAAGCAAATGTGTATTGGAAACTTGTCAAAATATAAATCAAATGTATGGTATCCAGCAATCGAGCCATGTCTTTTAGAGCATTCTTGCTTATTCTATTTGGCGTTTTAAATGCATCGACAGCTATTTTTGCCAGACATTTATTTATTATGTGTTGATATTTTTTGTGCAGCTCAAAAACCGCTTTTATATAATAATGTTTATACACTGTTTCCTAAAGGAGAGAGTGTATTAGTTTTGGACCAGATTCGTTTATCGGCCTTATCTTCTACATTAAATTCAAACTTAGCTCGTTTATACTTGAATCGGAAAAAACTTTTTGTACTTTAAATGTGTTCAATTATTTATGTTTTTTTTCATATGTCCATGAAAAAGACTTGGGTTTAATACATTTTAAAAACCCAAGTAAAGGTATGACAAACATATTTAATTTAGTTCTACTGGCTATTGCCGGCTTTTGCTTTAGTATTCTCTTTTTCTTAAGTAATAATTTCTATAAATGTTATATCAAAAATGTAAGATACTTTTTTTTAAGTATATATTCATCTAAATACTATAGCTTGAGATTTCTTCTTATCCATTGTAGTTGACACACTTGTAGAAATAAAATAAGAGTAAAAAAATTCAAAATATTTGAACTAAAAGTTTGAGCCACTTGCTAAAAATAAAATGCGTCTTTCGTAACTTACCTCAACTTAAATATTCATAGCCACACGATAGTAACTGTCTGATGAAGTGCACCTTTTTAGTTTGCTGCAGAGCCCCTCAATACCGCTTACCGCACCCCTGCCCCTCCCACCACTCCCATAATTACGAGTTAAGCTCTACACCCAAGTGACATTTACCGCATGTAGCCAAGTGGTTTACGGCTTGTTCTTATGAATGTTGTGGGCTGGCATAAATCGAAGTTAGAAGTGGAAGATGTTGGCTGAGTGTGTGAGTGTGTGCGTGTGTGTGTGTGTGTGTGTGAGTGTGTGAGTGTGGGCGTGCCCGACAGCCCACTCCTCCCTCGTGCCAAGCGTTATTTATTAATGTTTTTTGCAGCGCATGATTTCGTTTTTAAATAGTTAGTTAAACGTTAAATTGACTTGGCACCGAGATTCCGCCAGTTGTTAAGCCAGTCCTTAACTGGCCAGCCTTCTTAATTGCCTAATTAAGCGCTGAAGCGAACGGACCTGGAGGAGCGACAGCCCACGCAACTTGCTCCAAATTTGTAGACTGTTTGACGTCGCCACATCGCGTCCGTCAGTTGGGGCGAAGATTGCCCCAGTCCATGTTCACGAGAGACGGATGCACGTTGCCCACTCTTGGACAACTATTTGCACATGCGAGTCGCTGACATGTGCGCTAACGAGCCGTGAGTCCAATCCTGGTTACACTGCCTGCTCCAGTGGAGCACACGAGCGGCGTCGCTGATAAGCAAAATTTATCATTTGATACCGACTGTCGCCTGGCTGTCGGATTAGCGGCGTCAAGAAGTCAACTGCCATTTATTTGCATATTCATAAATCTGCGCTAATCCCATACAGAGCAACTGGCGCACTGCCGGGTCAGCGTTGCGTGCGCAGAATGCTTCTGGACTCAATTGGCTTGGGCTGAGCGCTAATTGAAATATGTATTTATTTGCTTTTAATTGAATGCACGTCTGTCAGTCTGTCAGTCCGGCTACAGTTGCACTTGCAGTTGTCCCTTGCGTGTTTTGACTTTTGCTTCTAGTACCTTTCCAGTGTAATCAGTTAATCCGTATAATCCGATATGCATTTCATAAATTTGTCTCGTTTCAATTCAGCGATACAAGTACAAAGTATCGGCTTGCCAAAGATTAAATAGCCCTCGAAGTATCTGACCTTGCCAAACAGGGTAGAAAGCATTTAAGATTAAGGCCGACTATTTATATAAGCAGCTTTTGTTGTTCTACATAATAAAAAACGTTCGAAATATATCCTTTACTAGGTAATAAGCTCGCAACAAAGTATGTTAGTATACAATAAATATCTGAAATCATTTGCTACAAGCGCAAAATGTTTTCATCGTTGAAATACGAATATTTGGGATAACAGTTGTTAATGTAAATAAACTTCATAAACTGCTTAAATTGAATATACTTGGCTAACAATAGAAGAGAAACAAGCGGAGCCTTAACATTTTTAATTCACATGGTTTTTATCGTTTATTTTAACTCAGTGTAAAAAGCTGGTTTGCGTAAATGTATCTGAGATTGATGAATATATATTGTAAATATTCTAAATAGTCATTAAGTTAATAACATTTCAAATATAATTAAGTTGAACAGAAAATGATATCTGATGAATTTTCAAAAACGAATTAGTTTATACTTACTCTTCCTCACTTTTAGTTAAGATATAACAGTTAATATATGTATAAGGAGTCAGCTGACTCAGACAAAGAATTTGATATTCTGCAGAAATTTAAAACCAAGCCAAGATAACAAGTTGAATAAAATGCGGGAAGAATGCAACGACTATTAAGAACTATAAAAAGCGTGGGATACGTTATCCCAAAGGAATGCATAAGGGACATATGTATAAATAAGTACATATTCATATGTCTACTTACACTTAGAGAAATTTGCCGTTCTAAAATAAATTAAGCGGGATAGAATTCATTCTGTTTTCTTTCTTAAGTATCAACAGAATGAGTATTTTATAAATGTTGCTTTAAAAGGATATGAATTCTTAATTCTTAAATACTTAAAAAACGTAACCGGTTTTAAGTAGAAAAGAAGCACAAAAAACAAAGAAATTTGCTCCTAAATAAACTTGGTTTGTACCAACCGTTTTAATTAATTTAAGAACATCATTCTTGTTGTTTCTTTGAGTGTAATTGTTTAAGATATATTAACTGGGAAACACTGAAGAGTTTCTAAAACGGTTGTGGCAATACACATAAAATCTTTTCTTCTTAATTTTCATTCGATGTCCCATTCTTCCAAAACTTCGGTCCCTTACTTGCAGTGAAGGCCGAGAGAAATGGCAAAAACCCTGTCAGAACAGCATTTCGGAATGTATAAATGTACAAAAGCTACTACACTTAAAATGTTGTAATAAAATTTTACGATCAACGAGCGCTTAGCAACAGGCTCCGCTTTTAAGCATCGACCTGTCGGCCAGTTTCACGGAAAGAACTTAACAAAGAGCATCTCAAGGCAGACTAACAAACTAACAATGCCAAGGTTTCGCTGGAGGAGACTGAAAAAATTGAGCGAAGAACCAAAAAAAAAAAGAAGGAAGGACACAAAGCAAATAAATATCGTGAAATTCATGAATGAATCAGAAAATCGTGTTGGTTTATTTTGTTTTGTTTGTTTGTCTTTTTTTGAATTTCTTGCGGCGCTTTTGCTTTGGCGATAGAGAATGACTTTGTTGCTGTTGCTGTTGCTAGCCGGGGAACTGTGCTCACTGTGGTCCGGGTGCAGACCGAAACCCAGACTGCGGTCCAGGGTGCAGGTCGCCAGCCGGCGGCTGAAGCATTTGCGCATGCGTGACGCCTGTCAAAGGCAGCAGGCGGCTGGAAGATGCCGCAAAAAAAGCTGCTCTTTTTGCAAAGTTTTTGTATTTGTAGCTCCTTTTTGGCCCAGCCAGAAACATGTTTCCTTTTAGGGCCATGGACTTGGGTCATGCTGGGCAGCAGAAGCAACCACAGCAGCTACGCAAAACTCGTTCTTGTTCTCGCCGCTGTTGCATTTTAAGTGATCTCGGGGAATAAGGAAGTCGATATCGGGAGTCAGCGAAGAAGATACTCTGACGCCGCGACAGTCGACAGTTTCCAGCTGCTTTCCAAAAGGCCACTTCAGCTGTTTGGCTTTCTTCTGAGCTACAATTGGTTGCAATTTCCTACCACTCGATCGCGAAATGCAGCATAATTGGGCATAAATAAATAAAGGCCAGGCGAAAAATTGCATTTAAGGCCGCAAAGACTGAGACTCGAAACACGAGTACGAGTACTTACTAATACATGTGCATAAACTATCATATCATATCATACATGTGTATATATGTATTGTTGGCATGTGTTTTGTTTTGTGGCCCCGTCAAGTGGCCCATTGAGGCGCCTTCGATCTCAATTTTTGCCAGCTATTTTTGTGGTAACCTGCGTCTGCCGTTTCTGTTGTTTGCATTTGCATTTTAACATAAATGGGCGCATATTTCAAAGCAAAAATTACAGCAATTTCATTTTGCTACCCCAACGAGCGTATTTCAAATGATTCAGCTTTATAAATATAGATGCATATAGAATAGTACGCCTAATGCAATAGTTGAGATGAGTTGACTTTTTGACCATTGGGAGATTGCTTTGATAAACACGAAGTAAAGTAAACGTCTTTAAAGCCTATCATATAAAGTACATCGTGAAAAGCCAATAGTTTTCGGATAGTAAACGTATACTTTCCATTTTTCTAAATTCGCCAACAAGACTACAGCTAATTTCCCAAAACTTATGAGAATTGCTTGGAAGAGTCAATTAAGCAAAAACAAAAAAATTAGAAAAAAAAACTAAAGCTGTAGGCATTATTCAAAGACAGTTAAGACTTTAACTCTTAGATATTTAAAGCAAAAGAGTCGGGCTAAGAGACCGGGTTATCGGAATCAAGCCAAAGAGTCAGATTTAAAGAGAAAACATGCCAAGAGCATTATGTTCTCTTCTTAAGTGAAGGGCATAGCTGTTCGATGTGTAATGCTTGTGTTAACAATGGGCACATTCGGTTGGTTCTTGTCAAGGCCGGCAATCAGTTTAATTAATGGACAGGAAAGCAAATGCCAAAGAGTTAACAACAGAAGAAAAGTATTTTAATGTACTTTAAAGAATATTTTCACATGTTGCAGGGTTTCTAACTTATAAAGTGAAGTGGCCAATAAACTTGTGGGTAACTTTCGTACCATTACGCACAATAAAAGTGCAGCTTTCTGAAAAGCAACGCCCTTAGTCGCAATTACAATGGCAAAAGCTCTTCATAGCAGCATAAATCACACTTAGGCAACCCAGCCCCAATGCTAAACCTTGCCTTACCCTAACCCAGCAGCACCGACTGAAATGCACGTTGCGCCTTTTTCTTACTTTGCTGCTGCTCAGCTCAATGCCAAGCGGGCATAAACCGCATCAGAAACTTACTGCAGAATTAGCAGAAAGAGAAAGACCGAGAAAGTGTAAGAGAAACGGCTGCGGCCAACAGTAAAAGCCGTTTTAACTTGAGCGGCAAGTGGCACATAAATTTCAGCAAGGACACCGGCGCACTTCAAGGAACAGCAGCAAAAACCAGCAACAACAATATTTCCTGATAAGTGGGCAAAATGTTCATCGCTCTGAATCGGCCAGGCTCTTCCTTTCGCTCAACCAAAAAATAAAAAAGGAATAATAAAATAAAAGAGAAATCTTAGCAAATATTTGGTGACAAGAGCTCTCGAGTCGATGCTCCGCCTGTTCGGAAGGTCAATCGGTGCATAAAATTTCCGGCAGCAGCTGCAAAAAGCGCAGCAGCTGCCTTTACCGTTTCTTGATTAACCAGAAAAATGATTTAGGGCGCATACAACTTAACCCAAATTGTAAATGTAAATCTCAAGAAACATATTTAGAGAAGACTTGCCCAGCGCAAATTTACATTTTAAATCTTAAAGGTTACGAAGATTTGTAAATCTACCTTTTTTACTGAAAACTAAAATAATGAAGACACCAAAATCTGATTTCTTATCAGTACAAAGGAACTTAAAACACTTACATTTTTAATTATTATTAATATTTTGCAACTTTCCAGTATTTTGTAATTTTATTTTGTAATGCGGGGATGACTAACTTTAAATCTGTGGGAGATTTATATTTTTGCAATATTGCGAAATTTTATAAATTTTGAAAACAAAAATTTTTCTAAAATGAGAATTGTTTTTACTAAAAACAATTAAAAAAAAATCATCGATTTTAAATGTAGAATCGATGTAATAAAAAATCATGACCAGAATGCCATTAAACATGAAAATCGGTTCAGTTTTGACAAATTTATGGGTGTTTGAAATATGAGACCTATGGGTCCGAGAGCTTTACATGTCCAAATTTTTCTCAATTTTGGCATGATTTTTAACAAAAAATTTGACGCCTCAGAATTAGGCCAGCAAAATCGATTGAAAATGCAAACTCGACATTTTTAATTTTGAATAATAAAATTTTTTGAAAATGATGCGGGGATGACTTACTTTAAAACTGTGGGAGATTTATATTTTTGCGATGCTTTTTTCAAAAATTTTGGGCGTTTGAAATCCGGTGGGCTTTTAAAATCCACGTTTCAAGAGTCTAACTATAGGTGGCTTAAAATTGTACAATTATTAAGTTAATTTGAGCTCAAGTTTGGGTGTTACTAAAGTACTTTTAAAATCTTTGCAGGATAATACTTTTCGCACTTTATGCTCGTTTTATGATGTGGCAGCTGATTTAAAGCGGAATATTCTCCAATCATAGCTGCAGCAATACCCTCAACTAGATGATGCCGCAATTTAGGACACATGCAGCCTTTGGCTGCCTGGTTTTGTTTATGTTTGGCCTGAACTTGCTGCTGAGCACAGCAGAGGGCAAGGAGCAGCAGCAGCAGAAGCAGCAGCAACATCCGCAGCAGATGGGTGAGCTGCACCAAAAGCAGCAGCAGCCGCAGCAGCAGCAGCAGCATCGCAGCCACTCGAGCAGTGGGTCATCGTCTAAGCGCTTCTCGCGCGAATCGAACGCGGCTCGCGAGCGTCGCCCCAACATCATCCTGATCCTGACCGACGATCAGGACGTGGAGCTTGGCTCCCTCAACTTTATGCCGCGCACGTTGCGGCTGCTGCGCGATGGGGGCGCCGAGTTTCGGCACGCGTACACAACCACTCCGATGTGCTGCCCGGCCCGATCCTCGCTGCTGACGGGCATGTACGTGCACAACCACATGGTGTTCACGAACAACGACAACTGCTCCAGTCCGCAGTGGCAGGCGACGCACGAGACGCGCTCCTATGCCACGTACCTGTCGAATGCGGGCTATCGCACCGGCTACTTTGGCAAGTATCTGAACAAGTACAACGGCTCCTACATACCGCCTGGCTGGCGCGAATGGGGTGGACTGATCATGAACTCCAAGTACTACAACTACAGCATCAATCTGAATGGCCAGAAGATCAAGCATGGCTTCGACTATGCCAAGGACTACTATCCCGATCTGATAGCCAACGATTCGATTGCCTTTCTTCGCTCCTCCAAGCAGCAAAACCAAAGAAAGCCCGTCCTGCTCACCATGAGCTTCCCGGCGCCGCACGGACCCGAGGACTCGGCGCCGCAGTACAGTCATCTCTTCTACAATGTGACCACGCATCAGTGAGTTCCGTAACTCATCATTCACAGCCACGTTCACTAATCCTCATTCCTGCTCGTACAGCACGCCCAGCTACGATCATGCGCCCAATCCCGACAAGCAGTGGATCCTGAGGGTCACTGAGCCCATGCAGCCGGTGCACAAGCGATTTACCAACATCCTTATGACCAAGCGCCTCCAGACCTTGCAAAGCGTCGATGTCGCCGTGGAACGTGTCTACAATGAGCTGAAGGCTCTGGGTGAGCTAGACAACACCTATATTGTCTACACCTCGGATCATGGCTATCATCTCGGTCAATTTGGCTTGATCAAGGGCAAGAGCTTTCCCTTCGAGTTCGATGTGCGGGTGCCCTTCCTCATCCGTGGTCCTGGAATACAGGCATCTAAGATGTAAGTCAACAACTGGGGTTTCGATTCTTTGAAATAGATTCAAAAAAAGAAGTGTTCCTTAAAAATTGCCTAAATGGAAAAAGTAAGAGAGATCTAGGGGATGGTCTAGGGTATCTGTAATCTATTACACACATTTCACCTTGCATTCTTGCAAACATATTCGCACTTTTCTAAATTCTAATCTAAATTCTTGAATAACTTCTAAAATTTAGAAGAATATTGAAATGTATTGCATCCAGTGCGCAAGTTTGTAGTGCTTGAATGGCGTTTTTCTACTCGGTCACGAAGTGAAAAGAGTATATTGGTTTTGTACAATGTCCGTCTTGCTGTCCCTCCGTCCGTCTGTCCGTTTAAACGCAATTTGTTTCGTAACTATTGAAATTTTGTATATTTACTCGTGGGTACCCGTGTCAGATAAAGGGTAAAGGATTTCCTGGGGTGCGCCCAAACCGATAACACTTAAAATCGCAAATCGATAAAATCACACCATTTTGAAGTTAGACCCCCCAAACTTGGTTCGTTGATAGCTTTTCACCAAAGTTTGCGACCTTGAAATCCCGGTCACGCCCACTGGAACGTGGCAACATATTGAAGAAAAAAAATTATAAACTTTAACTGCGTATTTTTGTAGTTTCCGATATATGGTTAAATTGAGCTCAGCTACTCATTTGGTTTTAAGGTGTACTTACATAATAAAGAACACCCTGTAATTATTATACCGAGCTGCTTTTAATTAAATCCACCCCGATGCAGCGTCAACGAGATCGTGCTAAATGTGGATCTGGCGCCGACATTTTTGGACATGGGCGGAGTGCCGACGCCACCGCACATGGATGGACGCAGTATTCTGCCGCTGTTGCTCAGCCGCAATCGTGTTGTGCGCGACAGCTGGCCGGACAGCTTCCTCATCGAGAGTTCGGGTCGTCGGGAGACTGCGGAACAGATCGCCGAATCTCGATCGCGTTTGCTGGCGGAACGACGCAGCATGAAACTGGTCAATAGCACTTTGCTGGAGGATATGATGGACGGCGACAACAACAACAACAACAACAACAGCAGCAGCAGCAGCATCAGCAGTAGCAGCAGCACGGTAGCTACCATGCTGAGCTCCATGGCAACTACAACGGAACAGGAGGACTTTGAAGAGGATGCTGACACCGATACGGAAGACGAGAACGGGGATGATGCCATGGATAGCTCAGCGCCTGCCCTGGACGATGACGAACTGGTGGATGCTGCTGCCGAAGATGAGGAAGATGATGAGCTCGAGGAACAGGAGCTGCTGCAGCAGCAGGACAACAATCTGCCATTGGCGCCCTACATCACCAAAATGATGCGACTCAACTCGGAGTGCTCGGACCCGGCGCTACTAAAGAACTGCCTGCCCGGCCAGAAGTGGAAGTGCGTCAGTGAAGAGGGACGCTGGCGCAAGCACAAATGCAAGTTTCATGTGAGTACGCCCCATCCCAGCCGACTGGCAACTGGCAACGGTGGCTAATCAACCGCTCTCTTTCAGCTGCAACTGGAGCACCAGCTGGCGACGATGCCACGCAAACAGTACCAACGCAACTGCGCCTGCTTCACGTCGACTGGATTGGTCTACACCAAGATTCGAGCGCCGTCATCGTCGCTGCACCCGCATCGCCTGCACAAGCGCACCCACATGCACCACCACCAGCACCACCAGCACGATCAGCATCTTGGCAGGCGACGCCACAAACGGCACGCGCAGCTGGAGATCTATCACACAGAGCTGCCCTACGAAATGGAGGAGCTGCTCGATCTTCACCAGTCCGTCGATCTGCTCGTAAAGCACGGGCAACGCAGCAAACGGGACGCCAGGCAGAACACGACCGCAAACAGCTCCAACTCCAATTTCAACTCCAACTCCAATGCCAACGCCAACTCCAATGATGCAATTGCTCTGGTCATACAGCAGATTCAGAGCACCCTGGAAACGCTGGAGCACAAGTTCAATGAGCACGAGCTGCACAATCGCAGCAGCGCTGCTTTGGGGCGTGGCAACAAGTTTCAGAAAGGCGGCAGTCGCTGCTACGTGGAGGAGAGCACAGACAAGGTCAACTGCTCGGATGTCATCTATGAGGATGAGAAGACCTGGCGCACCTCACGCAACCAAATCGATATGCTCATCAAGCTGCTCAAGGACAAGATCAGCACCCTGAAGGACATGAAGAAGCAGATGCGAGAAAGCAAGCAGCAAGCGGCGGCGGCTGGCAGACGGGGCGAGGGACGGCGACGCAACGATCCGACTACGTTGCAGGAGGGCGCCGGTCCCGAGTTCAACATGAGCTACTTCAGCGAGATCGGCAGCACGCCGCGCTCTGGCCTGCTGCCGAGTGTGTTCAGCGGCGGCCAAAAGGAGGTTCTGGGCGGGATCAGCAACGCAGCTGATTCCCTGGATCAGTCCCAGCCACCACACCTGGCATCGCACGCTGAGTGCTACTGCGAGCCGGATGTGGGCGAGAGGTAAGCGAATTGGATGGCCACACCAACTGCGATCACTGCTCGACTGAAACATTCCACTCCTTAGCTACGCGGACTCCAAGGAGATGGCACGCGAGGCGCGCCGCAAGCTGAAGGAGGAGCGACAACGGAAAAAGGAGCGCAAACGCATCAAGAAGGCGCGCCTGGAGAAGGAGTGCCTGTCGGAGAAGATGAACTGCTTCTCGCACGACAATCAGCACTGGCGCACGGCGCCCTTCTGGAACGACAGTCCCTTCTGCTTCTGCATGAATGCCAACAACAACACCTACTCCTGTCTGCGGACCATCAATGGCACACACGACTTCCTCTACTGCGAGTTCACCACGGGCCTGATAACCTTCTACAATTTAACCACAGGTTAGTGGATCCCAGTCAGAGTTCAAGGCCAGCTTGTGACCTCTCATTATACTTAGATTTACTTAGCCACGCCATGATAAAAACTCATTTCTGTATTCGCTTTGTGTAGAGCAGACCGATTCGATTTTGCAAATCTTCCTATTAATTAGTTTAGATTAGAGATTAGATGTGGATTCCGGGTTCCTGGCCGGGTTTGTGCCTAACTTTAAGCCACAGAACATCGAAACCAAATAATATCACAAATGAATATTATACACTCAGATAAAGTGTTAAGGATTTTGGGCTGCGCCCACTGGGGGCGTGGCAAATCGATAACACCTAAAATCGCTAATCGATAAAGTCCACAATTTTAAAGCTAGAGTCACCAAATTTGGTATGTACATAGCTGGTGACCTCCCCCAAAGAGTGCG